>JAHSUH010003707.1:0-10862 GCA_025388415.1 Cynanchum wilfordii | reverse complement strand
ACTTATATCTAAACCTATATTTATATCTATGCCTACACTTATAGTTATACTATCTCTATTTATACCTATATTTATACCTATATCAATGTCTATGCCTATGCTTACACCTACATTTATTACTTATGTCTACATCTACATCTATTACCTATGTCTACATCTACACCTACACCTATTTTTCTGTCTATACCTATGACACCTACACCTATTTCCTATGCCTATGTCTATGCTTACACCTATTGCTTATATTGCTTAACCTATATGTCTGTATGCCTATGCCTATGTCTACATCTATATCTACATCTATGTCTATGTCTACGTCTACACCTACACCTACACTTATATTACACTTCACTCGAAATTCAAAAAGGAGTGTTAGTTGAAAGAAACATACCTTAATCAATTAGCTCTGCTCTGTTTTTCCTTTCCTTCACAAATTTTGAATTCCTGTTTAATGATTTAGTATTTTACGATCAACACTCCCTGTAGTATTTTATAATATAGAAAGACAAAAAAAGACAAAAATGAAGCATCACCCAAAACTGTAACAACATCTTAAGCAACACCTGTAGAAGGAAAATAGACTTAGGCTCAGGGTTGCAACCCTGTAGAAGGAAAAAAATTGCATCAATCGTCAATTAAGAAGTTGTATTACCTGCAACCAAGAAATTCTTTCAACATCTAGGGAATTAAACATAAAAATAATGAAACTTTATGACTTATCTTGATATTGATATATTAATATGCTAATAGATGAAATGCTTACAAAAGAGTGTCAAGTACTGGTTGAAAATTTTTCGGTTCAGTGTCTAAGAGAATAAAGGGGCACAACAAAAGTAAGGAAAAAGATAATGTGAAAAGACAAAGAATCAAACTATGGAGAAAATATTAAAAATTAATTATGAGCAAGAGCTATCTAAGAAAGCTATGAAAAGTAAAGCTAAAAGAAGCAAAAGAAACAATGAACAGGTCTTAGTTTGATGTTTTACCCTAAATAAAATTATAATGAAAAGACGGGAAAAGAAGGTAAGATATGGCAACTTAAAAGGCTATATAGCTGCAAAAATTCAGTTAATCATGTTAAGCATGAAACTTAATATTTCACCTCTAGAAGTAAGAAGGCTGCATTCATCGAATTAACAATTAATGAGGAAAAGTTCATACTCCACACACAAAAATTCCACCTGAAAAAAGAGAAAATTCTATATCATTATAAAAGAAAAAATCCATATTCAAGGAGTAAAAAATGAAAGGAATGCACAGTGATGATTTGCTTTCATAATGTTGCTATGTTATGAAAGCAACATCATGAGAAACATTCTGCAACAATGAAGTATCTTACATACTAATACAACTAGCATGAGATATCTGTCTAACAGCAGCAAGCCAGGGTACGCCTCAATAACCCATAATTCCTAAATTAGAAGAGTTGTTGAAAGCAACATGGAAATGGCGATCACAAATTGCATCCAGAATACAATAAAAAAACACAAAACAGAAGCTAGGTTTGGCACCATAAAGAGGCAGAAATTAGTATGTTTGTCGTTGTGGTGTATATATTGTGGTATCTGCAAAGCCAAAATCGAAAGCATAAAAGAATTATTTTTAGATGTTGTTCGTTATAGTATCACATACCATAAAAGACAGATGAAAAAGAAATTCAAATCATTTTGTAACAGTCATGAATTAACTTTGTAAAATACTTATTTATCCTTTGAGTTAATCTTACCTAGAAATAACATTTAGATAGATAAATTTCCTTTCTTGTAACCCTTTTGCTAAAGTATGACTACCTACCTTTCATTTTAAATCAGCTAAAGTTATCTGCAAAAGTCATTGACATCATCATTGCAAACTTCATAACGGTCATCCTCAATGATAAACTTACAACTTTTCAATCCTTAGCTTTCCTATAAAAGGAAACGATTAAATTCCACAAGTTAAGGATACCAAAAAAAAGACAAGATGAGTTAAAAGTAAAAGAATATCTATAGGCAAACCTTTGGCTCTAACCTCGTAGAGAGCTTTCCTCTTACAAAGGAAATCCCTGTACAAAACAAAACAGTGAGCAAAATTTGCATCAATCATCAATTAAGAAGTTATATTACATGCAACCAAGAAATTCTCTCAACATCTAGGGAATTAAACATAATAACTATAACAATTGATGACTTATCTTGATATCGATATATTGATATGCTAATAGATGAACTGCTTACGAAAGAATATAAAGAACTGGCTGAAAATTTCTGGTTCAAAATATCCGGTTCAGTGCCTAGGAGAATGAAGAGGCGCAACAAAAGTAAGGAAAATGATATTGTGAAAAGACAAAGAAAGAATCAAACTCAATAAGCACTTTTTAAGTAAACTTAAAGATTTAGAACCTTGATATGCGATCCACATGAATCCCTCCCATCAGTGTTCAAACTGTTCCCAAAGGCCAAAACTTTTAGTCTTATAAAAAAAAAAAAAAAATGAATAAATATAATGGAAGAATTATTAAAGAAAATCTACATGCTCAAAGTATATTGCTAAGCAACATGTACCTTATAATAGAAGTTCAATTACAGTCTAAAAATTCTGGTGCAATGCAGTGCCCAACAAAAAAGAAAGAATGAAAATAATGTGTTAGAGACACAGACATCAACCACACATTCGCGATGTAACAATGAACAAGCCAGAATGCTATTCTCTAACCAATATTGTGGGACAAATTGAATTATACTATAAGAAAACAAGTTACAAAGAGAAAGCTAAGAGAAAAGAATAGAATTATTGCACAGTGATGGATGAATGCTTGCGGAAAATCAGTAAATTATAATATTCATTTTTCCATGCAAGAGAATCAGAATAGATTTAGAAAGACTCGTTGGGCTGTCTGGTGGTCGAACACCAGTTAGTGACTGTCCCCTCAACGCCCTTGGATTAGTTGTTGAATTATAATTATTCTCTGCTTGCTTTTCTAAAGTATTAACAGAGAATTAATCCAAGTAAACACCAATTACATTAAAAACTGAAGAAATGGATCACCGGAACCAAAGGAATAGAGCTGGAAAAACTCAAGATCACATTAAAGCTAATGTAAGACAAATATGATAAAAGAAAAGTACATTTGGGAAACAAACAAAACTACAAACATGAACTGCAGCCCCTATGGCAACAACTTCATCATGATATGGAAAGCAATAGAGCTCAAATAGGTGCAAAACACATAAGCATACAGAGGATCAGACCACCAAAAAGTGAATGATTATAAATGCATTAAGTTGTTAGATAAAAACCATTATAAATGAAATAAGATCAAAAGAGAGGGTACGAGAGGATGTGTTGACAATTCAAAGGTCTAAAATAAAATCATTCACTTCGATAATAATACTTAGCACAACTGGTGATTTGTTAAAGATGAGAAGACTCAAATATCTCTTAGTCTACATGCATCCTGCAAAAATCTGGGACAAGGTGGCAATCTTCTTTGGTAACATGTTGATATGTCCTAGTAATCCTACAGTGGATGAAAAAAAATTCTTACCTAAGCGCTTATGGCTATTTGCTAGCTTTTGAAACTCAGGTGATACATATATAGTGGCCTTGCAGGACATTAGGAGATAAGCATGTGCTCAGTAAATGACTGAACAAAGAGTTATTTCTTGTTAAGTGTAGTATCTAGTTTTTATGGAGATCAGCATGTTGTTGTAAACTCTCCTCACAGTTAATTCTAATTATGCCAATATTTAGAGTGTGAAATGCAATTTAACTCTAATTTCAGGACAAAAAGAAAAATGTAACAGACTAAGACTAAGATTGTGACCTAAGACTGTCATATTATCAAGAACCAAGATATACCTATGCTTGGATCTTGTCAATATTCTCTTAACATCTTCTGCATTTCCTTCTCAAATAGTCTTGAAAGCATAATTCTGCAACTAAAAACATGAAAACAAGATTATTGAAGTGAATTTATAGATGAAAAAAAAATCACCCTGATAATTCAACTAAGTGGTTTTATTTGTCCCAGCCACCAAATTTAAATATAAAATTACAAGTCCTAACTTATCCAAGAAGTATCTTAGAGAACACCTATTCTGTTAGATAATCAAAAGAGATTTGTCATTTCTTTAATCATCCTGGGATGTATATCATCAAAGAAAAAACTGTTAAAAAGAATTTAAAGAACCTGACAAATTGAAAAAACAGAAGATTTAAAGTTTCTGCTTTGGTCCTACAAGAAAAGCTCTAGAGAGTATAGGGAAATATTTCATTAAAAAAAAAAAAAATGTACCTTTCCACGTGTTGTCACACGTTCCCCATTGTTCAATTTGATATATTTCTTACTCCTCTGTTGCAAAAATAAAATGGATTTGGTTAAATAAGGCAGGAAGAACAAGAATTAAGAATTTTAATTCTGCAAATTACCTTATCCCAATGATAGGAAGTTTTCTGCATACGCAGCCCCTGTTTGTCATCCGCAACAAGGTCTAAAACAGCAGATTCCAACCTAATTGATAACCATTGTTAAAAAACCCAAAATAATAGAAGGGACAAGGTTAAAAAAGAATAAAATACGACAAGACTGGATTCAATAATTGCTACTAAACAGCTGGCCTCTTAAGAACCAAACCCCCACCCACCCACCTCATGTCCTCAATTTCATATACTTATATAGACATCTATGTATGCTCACATACCAATATTGTGTTTATATAAATATCGTACACAAAATGTCAATGTCAAACATGCACTGATATGCCTTCAACAGAAAATTGAAGAGGCTGTATCCCACTAGAACAGAACATTCTCAAATTTATTGCATTCTTCTGCTTTACTCCATAACTTGTTGACCTTTTTGTCCGAGAAATGCAATAGACTTGAGATACTACTAACTTTCTAGTGAGAATCGGCATCTGCACTTAACTTAATGTGCTTTCGCTCCTCAAATGGGCATTTCCTATTTCAGAGAGTTAATAATGTTTTCCAAGAGTTCATAAATGATAGTATTTCAGTAAATCATTGTAAGTTCAAGGTACATCATGCCATTTTTGAAAGTCGCAAAGCCATACTTTTCAATCAGTTACATTCAAAACGGATCAGCCAAACAGCAAACCAATAAGACACTAAAGGAGCATATCATATGAAATACCAGAATATTATTTTTAAAGAAATAGATCTTACCTATTTGATTCAAACCCTTGGTTATTTCTCACGGATAGTCCTGACTCAAAATGCTGAGAGTAACAGACATTTCTAAAAGTTAATTCCATAAGAAGAATGCAAAAACACATTATACTGAAGAGGAAATAAGCAAACAAAAGTAGATAATAATTCATCTCCAAATCAGCAAAAGAGACTGTTATAGAAGCAACCAAATTTCTTGAACAACCTGATTCGTTGGCAACGAACTTATGAAGTACTCCTCATCTTTGAAACTCTTTGTCTTCCTTTTTAAACAAGAAACTGCCAAAATTGGTATGGCACAGTATAAATTAGGAGTCACTTAAATTTCAGATTTAGCACTAAGAGATATCAGCATCATAAAATACTTCCTTCTTCTAAAAGCACTTCTGCTCATATCTCTCGCTCTCTCTTCCTCTCTCTACATATATATATATAGCATAAATACAGATGCATACTTATTCTTTATTTCATTATTTGACTGTGATATATGAAAACCAGGGCAATAAGTATGATTAAACAAAAAGCAATATATTAGTCATATTGTGTCTAAAACAGATTCTGCATCGTAGAGTTTTGTTCTGGATCTAAAATTATCATTCCAATTACACTAGTAGTCAACACTTCATTGCATAGATTGATGACATATATTACAAATTTTCTTAAGAAAGACACCATAAACGAAAAAATAAAGCACAAGGAAGTGGATGCAGAATCCATAAGAAAACAAATTAAAACTATATCAAAGCATCCTTCAACCTTTCCTAAATCAAACAAATTTAACATCACGAAAGAAAGCAGACACTCTATTGCCCAAAGCTAATAATGTATTAACTTTTAAACTCGAAGTATTATTTAAACTTAGAATAAAATTAGAAAAAAAAAAAAAGACAATATCCCAAAGTAATTCACTATGCATAAACTGATCCTAAAAATTTGTCTTCTACCTTTCACCAGAAAACTTCAAAACAAGGATATTCTAATAGATCTCTAGCCTGTTAAAACAGAAATCATTGCACGTAACTGTATTGCCGGTCAATTTGTTCATTTTCACATAAGTTTATCCAGTGTCAAAACCACAGAAATCTATATACAAGGACTCTGAATCGCATTAATCTGCGTAAGTGATCAAAGTCTTCCATAACCTACACTGTTTAAAAATCAAGAGATGGAAGCTAGTATATAATGGACTTGCACATGAAGCATGTTTAGAGTATAAGCTTTAAAGGCCTGCACAGTCATTGGTATCGTTTTTAGAGGGAACCTTAGCATTCAAAGTTACTTTCTCACTGGGAAATATAGTTAACTTGTCACTCTCAGTAAGTGAGATAGATATTATCTAGAAACACGGAGATATGGACCATCCAAGATTTAAAATAAAAAGAAAAAAAAAAAAAAAAAATTTAAGTGTAAAAGCTGAGGTTTCTAAATGTTTAGATGTTACCTAGACAATTTGCCCTAATTAATAGATAGAGCTCTCAATTTTCATGCCAAGTAAAAAGGTAATATTCAATTTTGGAAGGAGAGAATGTGATACATGTAAATACTTTATCCAAAACAAAAATGCATAAAGAAAAGAAAAGAAAAGAGAAACCAAGAGCAAACCTTGCTTCTCTTTGCTCTTTGAGGGATTTTCTACAGTCAAAACTTCCTGCCACGTGTAGAAAGAGAAAAATGTGCTTAAAAATGGTATAAATCCAGAAATCCAGCTTCAGACACTAAAAGCAGGTTATAACAACAAGACAAAAAATGAAAATGGTAAATTTAATGGACTAAAAACATCCAAAACTTCTCACAAAAGGGGTAAGCAGGATTTAGCACTTTTGTGCTGCTAATCCAAAGTATTAAGGCCTTGTTTCATGAATTTTCTGATTAGAATAAAGTTCATCTTGCTCTGATCTTTTTGACAGTAATTACACATAATGAGGAGAAGGTCCAAAATCATATCTTAAGCATTAGGAAATATGTTCCCAGCATTTTATTTGAACATGATGATACTCCAAATTAAGAGAAAACCACCACCAGATTACTCTAGTGGAATTAAGTTATCTCATTCACACCTTAAATTAAAATATCTCAAGTAAGGACAGGGTTGTAGTCATTTTTTGACTCACAATTCCCTCCTGAACCAAAAATTTACTTTTCTGAGGCAATATTACATTTTCCAGCAGCCCCCAACTTAATCAAATTCAAAACTTCACATATATTGCTCTCATATATCTACTAGAATCATTATACAACTACAAGATGATGTCACATCTTTGCCTAATTTTTCCAGCAACAACTCTGGCGCTCTGGTTTATGCTTAAACTATATTTCTAACTTGAATTGAGTCCACTTGAACTATATCTATATCTCAAGCTTAAACTATATTTTGACAACAACGTAAACTCGAGTCCACTTGAACAAGAAATTAAAATCCAACTTTAACTAAAACTCGAATGCTAATTCTAACATCAACTTGACTCAGACTTTGACTCCGAAATAAACTTTCACTTCACTCCGACCCCAAATTAGACACAAATTTGAACTCTAAATAAAACTAAGAATTCATGATAAAGATTAGAAAGCTTGTTTCATATCACTTCGACTCTCAATCTAGACTCTAATTCAACTATAACTAAAAGTTCAACTTTGATGCCAACTCTAACTCTAAATAAATCTTCAATTTTTAAGTCCAACTTAACTCAATGTCAAAGTCAAACTCTAACTAACACTCTAATTCCAACTCCCATTCAATTTTCAACTTTGACTCCAACACCTCCACCCTAATGCCCACTTCCAAATCCTACCCTCCACCTCAATATCCACTCCCATCCTCAACCCCCAAACCCACCTACCCATTCCCCTCTCCTACTCCCATTAAATAATTGTAACTTTCCTTGACATGGCATGAAAGAGCAATTTCGCTAGCAGCTGGCCCCCAAGCAACATTTACAACCTGCAACACATTACATTAGAAATCAAAATCCAAGGTAGAATTACAAGGAAGAAACTTTTAACAGTAAATAACTCACTACAAGAGGGTTAATCAAATAACATTTAGTGTTAGTGATTGTACTATTGATGCTTACTTGCCAGAGACTAAAGAATCAAGCAATAAAAGTTAAATTTTGAACTTGTTCAGCCTTCACTATGGTATCAACTATAAAAGCAAAAATTTATTCATATTTAAAACTCTTAATGAAACAGAAACAACGAATAATTCTAAACATAATCCATAATTATAATATCCAAAACCAATTAATACAAGGTTATATACATCACTTCCTTCTTTGCCCACCTTTAAAACCCGACATTGAACCAATAATAATAAAAAAAAAAACACCATCAAACTAAATTTACTTCATTATATAATTATCTGCAATTCACCAACACCAGAATATCTCAATCCTCAAATAAATCGTCAAATTCAAAATAAACCTTCAAAACTTTTTCAAAATATAAAAATAATGCAACCCTTAGTTAAATTAGTATATTTCAGTGCATGATCACAAGGAAACAGAAAGTAGTAATATATGTCGCAGAAGATGCATAAAATTTTAAATCTTAAGTTTCTAGCTCACAACTAGTTGAATGAAAATAATCATAAAATGGCAATACAATTAATTATAATTAGAATTCAAAAGATTCTCACACGTACCTGAACTATGCTTAGCCCAAAGAGGGGAAAAGGTTGCATTTCGACCTCTTGAAACCCTTTCATTGTCGATTCCTCAGGATAGACATTCTGGATTCTGCCTTTTGACATTACAGATAGTGGAATGTAAACATCATGACCAAAAAATAAAAATCTGGCATTACAACTAATTTTCAGTATGATTCTTAAGAAAAATTTTCAACTAAATTAACTCAATTTCTCAATTTAGTCTTATAATTATCAACTAAATTGTCTAGCCAATCAAACTACTCATTCATGTTTTCAAGAATAAGCAATATAGGAATCTTATATCAATTGTATAATGATTCATATAGTGCTTATTCTTCATGAATGAGTCAAATACATGGGAACACTCTGGACTCCTTAACTAGCTTCTCTTCTGGCAAAATGCAAAAATAACAAAGATCACCTTAACCTCTGTTACAACTTTATTGAGTAATAACTCAGGAAATAATAAAAATTAAGCATACAAAATAAAAACTAATTAGATTGAACCTTCATCATTAATTTAAAGGAGAATAACAAAACTTTTTCCTACTTTTTTACTTTTAGCTTCATTCATTTCAAAGTTCTTTATCCTGGTCTAGTGATATTTGATGAGCATCACAGTTTCTACCCAAAATAGAATTAAGAACAATTAAATGGTAGCAGCATCTTAAGCAACACCTGTAGAAGGAAAACAAACTTAGGCTCAGGGTTGCAACACCTGCAGAAGGGAAACAGTGAGCAAAATTTGCATCAATCATCAATTAAGAAGTTATATTACATGCAACCAAGAAATTCTCTCAACATCTAGGGAATTAAACATAATAACTATAACAATTGATGACTTATCTTGATATCGATATATTGACATGCTAATAGATGAACTGCTTACGAAAGAATATATTGTTACTGTCTAAAAATTCTGGTGCAATGCAGTGCCCAACAAAAAAGAAAGAATGAAAATAATGTGTTAGTGACATTCGCGATGTAAACAATGAACAAGCCAGAATGCTATTCTCTAACCAATATAGTGGGACGAATTGAATTATACTATAAGAAAACAAGTTACAAAGAGAAAGCTAAGAGAAAAGAATAGAATTATTGCAGACAGTGATGGATGCATGCTTGCTGAAACAGAAGTAATTGTATTTCATAGAATCAGTAAATTATAATATTCATTTTTCCATGAAAGAGAATCAGAATAGATTTAGAAAAGAACTCGTTGGGCTGTCTGGTGGTCAAACACCAATTAGTGACTGTCCCCTCAGCGCCCTTGGATTAGTTGTTGAATTATAATTATTTCCAGCTTGCTTTTTTAAAGCATTAACAGAGAATTAATCCAAGTAAACACCAATTACATTATAAACCGAAGAAATGGATCACTGAAACCAGAGGAATAGAGCTGGAAAAACTCAAGATCACATTAAAGCTAATGTAAGACAAATATGATAAAAGAAAACTACATTTGAGAAAAAAAACAAAACTACAAACTTGAACTGCAGCCCCTATGGCAACAACTTCATCATGATATGGAAAGCAATAGAGCTCAAATAGGTGCAAAACACATAAGCATACAGAGGATCAGACCACCAAAAAGTGAATGATTATAAATGAATTAAGTTGTTAGATAAAAACCATTATAAATGAAATAAGATCAAAAGAGAGGGTACAAGAGGATGTGTTGACAATTTAAAGGTCTAAAATAAAATCATTCACTTCAATAATAATACTTAGCACAACTGGTGATTTGTTAAAGATGAGAAGACTCAAATATCTCTTAGTCTACATGCATCCTGCAAAAGTCTACATTGTCAAACTGTGATGATAATCTGGGACAAGGTGGCGATCTTCTTTGGTAACATGTTGATATGTCCTAGTAATCCTACAGTGGATGAAAAAAAATTCTTACCTAAGCGCTTATGGCTATTTGCTAGCTTTTGAAACTCAGGTGATACATATATAGTGGCCTTGCAGGACATTAGGAGATAAGCATGTGCTCAGTAAATGACTGAACAAAGAGTTATTTCTTGTTAAGTGTAGTATCTAGTTT
>JAHSUH010003706.1:0-10992 GCA_025388415.1 Cynanchum wilfordii | reverse complement strand
TTTTGCAAATGCTAAACCAGCCAAACACCAATCGAGAGGAAATATAGTTTGGAGAAAATTATATATTAAAAAAAAAAAAAAAGAAACGAAAAATAAAAGTAAACTTACCATTCAAAGCACTGTGACTCTAAGAATTGAGCATACCAATCAACTCAACTCATTGATTGCAAAAAACTACTTCTTATGATAAGAATCACAACATTATTAATCGAGGGCTGATTGCTTCAATAAGCAGAGAAAAAGAAAGAAATGGAGGGATACTTCACGTGTCAAATAAAATTACAATAATATATATAAAAAGTCTAAAGTCATTAATAAGTAAAAAGTCTTTTAATAAAAAGTCATTAGAAGTAATCAAAAGTGAGATTTCCTTTTGCGTCTAGTGTACCTTGAGTCTAGAGGGACAATATTGTTCAAGTCATCAATAAATATAAGACACATATAATTTGAATTAACTTAATGTTAATTAAATTGACACGTATCTTATTTTTATTAATATTTTAGATAATATATAAAAGAATGTCCATCGAGATTCTGTTATATTCTATTCCCTTCCCTTTTTTGTTTAACCTTTTCTTCTTTTTAGATCTCTATGAATATTAACATTTTTTAACCTTTTACATACTTAAGGCCAAAGCCATTCTAAACTTCAAGAGTAAAATTTGGATATTTCCTTTGGTTTTACTTGTGGAGGTTATTAACTCTCTCTCTCTCTCTCTCTCTCCTCTCTCTCTCTTTTATATATATATATATATATATATATATATTTAGTAATTAACTCTCTCTCTATATATATAACTCCATGTGTAAGTAATTAACTCTCTCTATATATACACTCTCTCTATGTGTTAGTAATTAAGGAATATATCATTAGTAAAATTTGGATATTTCTTTTGGTTTACTTATAAAGTCTATAAATAGTTCATCATTAATTTTACATCAAACATATTATTCGTTGTTCGTATTTTCAACACATATATCATTTCTAAATATTTTATCACAACCATATTCTTCCCTTTTGTTTTGATTTTTTTTTTTTTTTTAAGGGAGGGTTAGAAAAATATAATACTCCAATATTCACTCCTCACGTTAGAGCGAAGAGTCCTTCAAATATATATATATATATATATATATATAAAATAACTCCTAATCATAATTGGAAAATGAAATGCTTTAATACTATACCCAATATTCTAAATACCAATTTTATTCTATAGAGATTTTTTTATCATTCCCTTTTATTGTTTTCTCTATTAAAATATAAAAAATAATTAAAATAAATTAAAAAAAAAATTAAATATTACAAAAAGATATAAGATGGTTTCAAAAAATGATAATATTGACAAAAATTTAAGACATTGATATGAGATTGGATCTACATATCAAAATTTCCTTCCTCTTGAGTTATCTATTCTTTTCCCTTTTTTTTTTTGTTTTGTTTAATTTCTTCTTCTTCTTCTTCCTAGGTATTGGTTGGCTAGATCTAAGAACCTATAATCATATTGAATAATCTAGAAAGAATTTTTTTATCATATTTTTTTGGAAAAATATATAATATGAATAATTTTTTATTCTTTCTCAAAATCGACAAATCCTGATAAATGATTGTCAAATTATACCTCTATTTCTTTCTAAATGCTTTTGATTGTCATTGAACACGAAGTATAGGAAATACCCTAAAAGATTTGTCAAAATGATGAACACATGACAAAGAGGATCAAATTATTTAAAATAAAATTAATCACAAAGACCAATTCATATAATCGGAATTAATTGTAAGATCTATTACCATAATGATAAAATGTTGGATTTAATTCAAAATAATTAAAATAGTTATAAACGACAATATAAGTGACATGTAAAATACTGATTATTTATACTTCTTAAATTGAATATAAAGTTAAATATGTTAATTTATTATTAGCTCTATCATACATATTACAACATACTTATTCTCACATCACTTACTTAGGCCAGAAGTCATCCTAAATCTCAAAATTAAATATGAAACTTATTTTTTTATACATGACTTTACTTGTTGAGATAAGTTTAGAATATATTCTTGATATTTAGGAAAACGAAGAAATAGGACACAACTCAAATATATATATATATATATATATATATATATATATATATATAAGAAATTTATGTCACTAAATATAAATGATTAAATAATAAATTTACCTTTCTTGTCTATATTAAATTATTAATCTTTTTATATATATTCTCATAAACTTATTAAAAAAAAAAAAAAACTAACAATAATTTTGAAAAAAATTTCAATTGAAATTATATTTAAGGATGTTGAAAATTAATATTTTATAATTTTTCATATACTTAAGGCTAAAGTAATTCTAAACCTCAAAAGTAAAATTTGGATATTTCTTTTTCCTTACTTGTTGAGAAAATTCGGGAATATATCATTGAAAATTAACATATTATATATATATATATATATATATATATATATATATATATTTATGTCTCATTTCTAATTCATTGATAGTCCAATTTTTGTTCAAAAACTTCAACCAAACTACTTTTCTTCTTTATTTCTTCATAATTCTTTCTTCTCAAATAATGACAGAATCTATCTCCATTCCTTTGACACATATTCAAGATTTGTTAGATGAAATAGTCCCATCTTGGGTCTACAATAGACTACAAGAATTAAAATCTATACTAATCCAAATCCAATTGGGTAAAAACAGTATACTAGATCTAACAACAAATCGGACTCCAGATTTACAGAAGATTAATGATATTCGGCATTTCGCTTATCAAATTGATGATCAACTCGACACAATCTATATCAATATCGAATCACATAGAAGATGGGTCAACAATGGCATACCGAGTTTCATTAAATCATTGGCTTTCGCATATTATAAAAGTAGGGTTCTTCACAACATTAGATCATTGTTTGATCTTGTTAAAAGAACTAAATTTATCAGAAGCCATAATTCCGACATAAGAGAAGGGAATAATGAAGATCATGAATTGCAAAGATTGAGTGCAAATCTCCACCATCACCACCACAATTTGTTCTATGATTACGAGGGAAGAATTTCTATTTTCGATGTTAATTCTATGCATCAAGGAATTATTTCAGTTGATGAATCACTCCCTTATTTATATCTCCAAAACATTTTTAACAAGATTTCTCTTCGGGAATATTTTCATTTTGCTTTTGTTTATGTGGAAAACATTTATAGAAGACAAAATATAAATATTTATCGTGATATTCTAAAGCAAGTTCATTCATATCATAAGCAGAATGATGTCATTGGACTTATATCTATGACAGAGGATGAACTTTTGAAAGATTTGGCGAAAGTGCTCGCAAGCTACAAATGTCTTATCTTTCTTATTTTTTCTGATCATGATTCACCATATGATGAAGAATTAATTAAACATACCCGACACCCTTTGAAAACCATATCACAGGTTATTACTAGCAGGATGGATTTGCATCGTGTAGATATAATATATGGATGGAAGCTACTTAAATCAATAACATTTCAAAATCAGCAAAAAGGTTAGCATTATGAATATCCTTCTATTTTCCCTTACCTCTCTACTTATATTAATATTGTTTTTTTCCTCAAGCTTATTGTAAAAGTAAAAAATAACTACGATGCAAATAAAAAGAAAAAAAAAAAACAACAACCCCCCAAAGATCATATAAAAATTCAAAAATGAAATATATCTCAAATACTATCCAAAAAAAATATTTATTAATATCTAGTGTTTGTTTGCATCTTTAATGGAATTATATTAATATTGTAGAATATCTAAATTATGATGAATTAAAAGAAATTGGAATGAAGATAATTGCGGAATGCGATGGCGTGTCACGACAAATTATTAGAATTGGAGCAGTTTTGAGAGAAAATATGTCCACTGATTATTGGGAAAGGGTGCAACTTTCCTTAAGCTTTCGTGAATATTCAGATTTTCAATGGAAGATTGTGGCTTTAAGTTACGATCATTTATCAATTCATTTGAAGGAATGCTTCCTCTATCTTGGACAATTTTGGAAAGGTGATGATATAAGTACAGAAATGTTGTACCAAATGTGGATGGCTGAAGGAATAGTCTCATCTCATCTGTTGGTTGGAGAGAAAACAACAATGGATATAGCAGAAAAGAATTTGGCTATATTAGCGACAAGGCTATTGATTGATGTCCAAATATCTAAATTTTCGACTGCAAGAAGGTTTGAGTTATGTCGTATTGATAATTATGTAAATGATTTTTTTCTAAGACCGAAAACATCGCATAATGGTTTTCAAATGGTAGACAGAACTGCATATGGTTTTAATTCCTCAAATCCGGATGGTCGTAGACTTTCCATGAAATTTGATTTCTTAGCACATCAATTTGATCAAGGTGAAATTGACTTTGTGGTTACGTATACACTAGGGAAAATTTCCATGGAACTTCGTTCTTTACTTATGCAAAAAGAAAATGGAATCCCAAGAATTCGTATCTCATTTCCATCTGAGATATGCAAAAGGTTTAAGTCTCTTAGAGTTTTGAAAATAGAGAACTTTGAAATTCATGGTGGAAATTTACCCAAAGATATACGGACCCTGATGCATTTAAGGTTTCTTAGTCTAGAAGGCTCTACTTTTGAAAAATTTCCAAAAACTCTTGGAAACTTTCGATTCATGCAAACGCTTGATCTTAGAGTTGCTGAAATTATTCCAAGGGGAATTATTGTGCCTAATGTTCTTTGGAAGCTAAAGGAATTGAGGCATCTTTATTTACCTACTTGCCATCATGTTCCAAAAGGAAAAGACAAATTGTTCTTGAATGGTCCGACTAAACTAGAGACACTTGTCAATTTTGATATTGAGAAAGTTGAGCTTACTAGTTTGGAATGGGAGAGTCTACGTCACATTGATGCAAGAGTTCATGGAAAGAAGACCATCCGTGATATGATTGATTTTATTAACAAGAGCGGATACAAGTTGAAGGAGACATTCTTACACGCAAGTTTTTCGGGTTTTAGTTATGAGGAAAGTGACGTTCCACTCGAGGATGTGTTCATCAATTGTAGCAGACTCAACCATTTCATGGTAAATTGGGGTAGGTGTGATTTAAAAGAATTAAAGATTTCTAATCCCTTATCTTCAAATCTTATTGAACTTTGTTTTATAAGATGCCAAATTAAGGAAGATCCGATGCCAATTCTTGGAAAGTTTCCCCAATTAAGAAAACTTGTACTTGGAAAGAAAACCTTCATGGGTACAAAAATGGTTTTTGAAGAAGAAAGTTTTCCGTCCCTAATATATCTTAAGATAGAAAATCTACCGCATTTAGAGGATATGGATATTTTTGAAAGGAGCATGCCTAATCTTTTTTGTCTTGAAATCGTATGTTGTCTTAAATTGGAGATGATTCCTTATGGATTGAAGTTCATC
This sequence comes from Cynanchum wilfordii, assembly GCA_025388415.1. Lineage (NCBI taxonomy): Eukaryota > Viridiplantae > Streptophyta > Magnoliopsida > Gentianales > Apocynaceae > Cynanchum > Cynanchum wilfordii. The sequence continues at coordinate 5,560 of JAHSUH010003706.1, read as the reverse complement.
AAAACCCTTACTGAATTGAAGATTAAAATGCCAAAAGAATTCAATGATCAAATTCGTACACACAGAATTCCTATACAATATTCTATAATTATTGCAAAGATACCATTAACTTTCTTAGAGGATTGGTGAAAACATGTTGTGTTGAAAATTGGTGACAAAATGTATTCACAAAATTCAATTATTTTTACCTTTGACAAAAGGAGCTTTCTAAAGTCAAAACTTTCATTGCAGTTTAAAACCTGCAATTATATTATGAATGTAATACATAGTAACTTTCCATTAATAAAGAAACACATATGTGCATACAAATATATTTGTATTATATAAAATCCTAACATATTCTCTCTTATATAATATGTAAGTCGTATTTTATTTTATTTATTTATCTTTATTTCATACTTTGGTTTGTTCATATTCTAAATATTCTAAAAGTCTCAACGAAAAGTGGAAAAGTTGTCGGTAACCCAAAAAATGGAGGAAGAGACAGTCTCTAGTCTCAAAAGCGCAAACCTAATAGGGTATAACAAAAAGAGAAAAAAGTGACATTTCGTTTAAAAAATCTCTATGCCGTATATGGGCATCAATTGCACGTAGGAAAGGACGTAACTGCACACAAAATCCTGGATGGCACGGAACCCAAGCGATGGTTAGTAATGATAACTCTCTACAAACTTTTGAAAGAAGGAAATTACAACACTTTGGACCACACTTTCCGTAATGACATAAATACCCATATTATGTCCATGCGAAGGGCCACTAAGAGGTAACGAAGTACGGAAAGTTGTAAGATAGAGGATCCAAGGTGGATGCCACACGATGGGCTGATTGGGTCCCGAATAAGATTACTTAGCACCGGTCAACAACTATATGTACCCGTGACTTGTTGCATAGTTTATTTATTTATATGTTTGCAAAAAATTAAAATTAACTACAGGTCACAAATTCTTTCATGGCTATGCAATTAAATTTCGTTCTTATTAGTTTGACATGTAATGAAAATTTTAATATGCACCTTATTAATGTTATTATAACATATTTATATGGCTTATTTGATTATGATGTGCGTATATAAAAATTCTTGAAGGGTTAAAGTGCCTGAAGAATACAATTCTAATTCTCAAAAATTATATTGAATAATATTAAAAAATCTTTGTACATATGATGTAAAATATTTTGAATGAATGTGATACAATTTCTCGAATAAATATTTATTGAAAATTAGGTTTTAAGAATAAATATTTTGATCTTTTCAAAGTGACAAGTTAAAAAAAAAAAAAAAAAAAAAAAAAAAAATTGAAAGAGTATGAAATTCAACACTAAGTTATTCCTAATGTGAATTAAACTCAAAGTCTCTCACAAGATATCCGAAACCTCAAAAAAAAAATATTTCGGTTATTTTCTTTTTTTTTTTTTTTTTTTTTTTTTTTTTTTTTTTTTTTTTTTTTTTTTTTTTTTTTTTTTTTTTTTTTTTTTTTTTTTTTTTTTTTTTTTTTTTTTTTTTTTTTTTTTTTTTTTTTTTTTTTTTTTTTTTTTTTTTTTTTTTTTTTTTTTTTATTTTTTTATATATATATATATATATATATATATATATATATCTAATTCGTTGATAGCTAACACACATTCAATATTCAATTATTTTAATCCTTATTTAATTATACTAACCTATATACAATTAAAATTCTTTTGTTGGCTTAAAATATTTTGACAATAATTATAATCCAGGATATATGTATATATAGATACAATTCATATTACTAAATATAAATGGTTAAAGAGTAAATTTTTCTATGTAAAATTGTTCAGATTGTTCAAATGTATGCAAAATAACTAATAATAATTTTTTAAAAAGCCTCATATATATATAAAAAAAAAAAAAAAAAAAATTAAGCAAGATTAGCCTCATATATTTTTGTAATCTTTCACACACACACACACACACACACACACACATATATATATTATATATATATATATATATATATATACTTACAGCTAAAGTCATCCAAAACCTCAAAAGTAAAAATTTGGATATTTCTTTTGCTTTACTTGTTGAGGTAATTAAAGAATATATCACTGACAATTAATTGATATTGATATATATATATATATATATATATATATTGGGTAAGTGTTTCAGTTATAATTCATTGATCATTGTTCAAGAATTTTTTTGAAGTTACTTTTCTTTGTTGTTTCTCTAAAATTCTTTCTTCTCTAGTCATGTCAGAATCTATCTCTATTCCTTTGACACATATTCAAAGTATGTTAGATGAAAGAGCTCCATATTGGATGCATAGTAGATTACGGGAATTAGAGTTTATACTTATCCAAATTCAACAGAGTGAAGATCGTAGACTACTACAAGATATATCAAGATTCGACTCAAAAAATTAGTGAAAATGCAAAATGATATTCGACAGTTTGCTTATCGGATGGATGATCAACTTGACACAATCTATATCAATATCAAATCATATGGAAGATGGATCAAAAGTAACATCCCAACTGTTATCAAAATAATGGGTATTACATACCATAAAAGTAAGTTTCTTCACAACTTTAGATCATTGATTAATCTTGTTAAGAATAGTAAATTTGTTGAAAGTCAAAATTTTGACATAAAAGATTGGAATGAAGAGAATATATTAAGCCCTAATCTCCAAAATGACCACAACAATTTTTTTCATGATTATGAGAGAAGAATCCCCCGGGTTCGAAAGTAATTCTTTGGATCTTTATTTTAGTATTGATTTTAGTAATTGGATTGAAAAGATTGAAAATTAATATTTTATGGCATTACGTGTATGTCAAATCAATTTATGAAAATATTTATATTCAAAGGTGTTTTCAATCTATTGTTCGAGTTTCCATGAAAAGAAACTACTCAAAAGCATAACTGTATATCGTGACATTCTAAAGCAACTTCTTCCAATTGATAAGAAGAATGATATTGTTGGATTGATATCTATGAATGAGGATGAACTTTTGAAAGAGTTGATGAAACTACTCAGAAGCAACAAATATCTTGTCTTGATTTCTGTTGATGATGACTCAATATATCATGGACATTTAGTTGGTCTATTTTATATACCAATGAGAAGCAAATTATTGATTATTACTGGTGGAGAAGAAAAGGACAAGGATACATTAACATATGGACTAAAGCTGCTTGAATCAATAATATTTCAAAATCATGAAAAAGGTTAGCATGATCGATATCCTTCATTTTTCATCTCATTTTTTTTTTAATGCTTCTAATTAATTTATGATGTTTATTGCATTCTAATTAATAGCACATCATATAGATATTTGAATAGAAATATAACTTTATGCACTATTGTTTTGTAGAATATTCAAATTCTCAAGAATTAAAAACCATTGGATTGGAATTGATTAAGAAATGCAATTACGTGCCACGGCAAATTATTAGAATTGGGGGAGTTTTGAGAGAAGATGTATCAACTAGTCATTGGAAACCGGTGCAAAGATCCTTAAGATATCTCAATGATTCAGATAGTCATTGGAAGATTGTTGCTTTAAGTTATGATTGTTTATCAATTCATTTGAAGGCATGTTTTCTCTATCTTGGACAATTTTGGGAAGGTGATGATATAAGTACAGAAATGTTATACCAGATGTGGATGGCTGAAGGAATAGTTTCATCTAATTTGTTGGTTGGAGAAGAAACAACAATAGATGTAGCAAAAAAGTATTTGTCTATGTTAGCGAGAATGCTTTTGATTGATGTCAAAGAGTCTGAATTTTCAACATGGAGGAGATTTGTGCTATGTCGTATTGATAATTTTGTAAAAAACTTTTGTCTACAACCTGAAAGATTTCAAGAGGACTTTGGAATGGTAAATAAAACTTTTACGGTTTCAAATCCTCAAGTAAAGATGGTCGTAGACTTTCTATAAAGTTTGATATATCTTCTCATGAAGATCATAATCATATTGACATCTACAAGCTACTACCATGAAAATTTAAGCAAGCTACCTACAGCTCATGTAAAAAACAAAACAGAGAATGCAAACTCATGCAAATCAAACATATTCAAAACAGCTACTGGGAAAAAAAAAAAAAAATTAAAATTTGAAGAATGAAAAGGAATAAAGCTACTGGAATAAAAATAAGGTAGTGAACAAAAGTATACATAAATACCTAGCTACTGGAAATTGATAATAGAGCAAAATGACACATGCAATTGAACTTCTAATTTGACCATGCAAAAATCAAAAAGAACTGAGAACATGCACTACCTACTGGATCAAAAGTAACATCCCAACTGTTATCAAAATAATGGGTATTACATACCATAAAAGTAAGTTTCTTCACAATTTTAGATCATTGATTAATCTTGTTAAGAATAGTAAATTTGTTGAAAGTCAAAATTTTGAAATAAAAGATTGGAATGAAGAGAATATATTAAGCCCTCATCTCCAAAATGACCATAACAATTTTTTCTATGATTATGAGAGAAGAATCTCCGGGTTCGAAAGTAATTCTTGGGATCTTTATTTTAGTATTACTTTTAGTACTTGGAATGAAAAGATGAAAATTAATGTTTTATGGCATTACGTGTTTGTCAAATCAATTTATGAAAATATTTATATTCAAAGGTGTTTTCAATCTATTGCTTGGGTTTCCATGAAAAGGAACTCAAAAAGAATAACTGTATATCGTGACATTCTAAAGCAACTTCTTCCAATTGATAATAAGAAGAATGATATTTTTGGATTGATATCTATGAATGAGGATGAACTTTGGAAAGAGTTGATGAAACTACTCGGAAGCAACAAATATCTTGTCTTGATTTCTTTTGATGATGACTCAATATATCATGAACATTTACTTGATCTATTTTATATCCCAATGAGAAGCACATTATTGATTATTACTGGTGGAGAAGAAAAGGACATGGATACATTAACATATGGACTGAAGCTGCTTGAATCAATAATATTTCAAAATCATGAAAAAGGTTAGCATGATCGATATCCTTCAATTTTCATCTCATTTTTTTTTTAATGCTTCTAATTAATTTATGATGTTTATTGCATTCTAATTAATAGCACCTCATATAGATATTTGAATAGAAATATAACTTTATGCACTATTGTTTTGTAGAATATTCAAATTCTGAAGAATTAAAAAAATTGGATTGGAATTGATTAAGAAATGCAATTACGTGCCACGGCAAATTATTAGAATGGGGGGGGTTTTGAGAGAAGATGTATCAACTAGTCATTGGAAACTGGTGCGAAGTCCTTAAGATATCTCAATGATTCAGATAGTCATTGGAAGATTGTTGCTTTAAGTTATGATTGTTTATCAATTCATTTGAAGACATGTTTTTCTCTATCTTGGGACAATTTTGGGGAAGGTGATGATGCAAATGGAGTGTTATACGAGATGTGGATGGCTGAGGATTTGATCTAATTTGTTGGTTGGAGAAGACAACAATGGAGTAGCGAGAAAAGTATTTGTCTATGTTAGCGAGAATGCTTTTGATTGATGTCAAAGAAGTCTGAATTTTCAGCATCGAGGCGATTTGTGCTAT
>JAHSUH010003705.1:0-62968 GCA_025388415.1 Cynanchum wilfordii | reverse complement strand
AATAGAGAAATGCAAAAGGAGTGTCACCACAAAATAATTAAAATTGAAAAGTTTTGTTAAACATGTTCATTCATTGGAAAATGGTGCAAACATCCTTGCTTACCATTTCTCTTAACGTATCAACATTGGAAGATTGTAGTTTGTTATTTATATCATTTAGTACTTATCCGAAGGCATGATTTCTCTATTTTAGATGGCCTGCAAGGTGAAGATACAAATACGTAAATGTTAAATTAAATGTGATATCAAGACTAGTAACATCGTATTTGAATAAACTAGAGACACTGGCCAAATCTTGGATACCTGTAAAGTTGAGCTAACTAGTTTGGAATGGACGAGTCTACTTTACACATTGATGTCTGAAAGAAGAGCATCTTACATATGAGATTGATTGTATGGAAGATGGATGAAAAGTAACATCCCAACTGTTATCAAAATAATGGGTATTACATACCTTAAAAGTAAGTTTCTTCACAATTTTAGATCATTGATTAATCTTGTTAAGAATAGTACATTTGTTGAAAGTCAAAATTTTGACATAAAAGATTGGAATGAAGAGAATATATTAAGCCCTCATCTCCAAAATGACCACAACAATTTTTTCTATGATTATGAGAAAAGAATCTTCGGGTTCGAAAGTAATTCTTTGGGTCTTTATTTTAGTCTTAATATTGGGAAGAATAGAATTATGAAAATTAATTTTTTATGGCATTACGTGTATGTCAAATCAATTTATGAAAATATTTATATTCAAAGGTGTTTTCAATCTATTGCTTGGGTTTCCATGAAAAGAAACTCAAAAAGAATAACTGTATATGGTGACATTCTAAAGCAACTTCTTCCAATTGATAAGAAGAATGATATTGTTGGATTGATAGCTATGAATGAGGATGAACTTTGGAAAGAGTTGGTGAACCTACTCAGAAGCAACAACTATCTTGTCTTGTTTTCTTTTGATGATGACTCAGAATATGATAAAAGTTTAGTTCATCTATTTTATATCCCAATGAGTAGCACATTATTGATTATTACTGGTGGAGAAGAAAAGGACATGGATACATTAACATATGGAGTGAAGCTGCTTGAATCAATAATATTTCAGAATCATGAAAAAGGTTAGCATGATCGATATCCTTCAATTTTCATCTCATTATTTTTTTTAATGTGTATTATGATAATCATTTTATGCTTTCTAATTAACTTATGATGTTTATTGCGTGCTAATTAATAGCACATCATATAGATATTTGAAGAGAAATATAACTTTATGCACTATTGTTTTGTAGAATATTCAAATTCTGAAGAATTAAAAAACATTGGATTGGAATTAATTAAGGAATGCAATTACGTGCCACGTCAAATTATTAGAATTGGGGGAGTTTTGAGAGAAGATGTATCAACTAGTCATTGGAAACTGGTGCAAAGATCCTTAAGATATCTCAATGATTCAGATAGTCATTGGAAGATTGTTGCTTTAAGTTATGATTGTTTATCAATTCATTTGAAGGCATGTTTTCTCTATCTTGGACAATTTTGGGAAGGTGATGATATAAGTACAGAAATGTTATACCAGATGTGGATGGCTGAAGGAATAGTTTCATCTAATTTGTTGGTTGGAGAAGAAACAACAATAGATGTAGCAGAAAAGTATTTGTCTATGTTAGCGAGAATGCTTTTGATTGATGTCAAAGAGTCTGAATTTTCAACATCAAGGAGATTTGTGCTATGTCGTATTGATAATTTTGTAAAAAATTTTTGTCTACAACCTGAAAGATTTGAGGAGGACTTTGAAATGGTAGATGATACTTTTTGCGGTTTCAAATCCTCAAGTAAAGATGGCCGTAGACTTTCTATGAAGTTAGATATCTCTTCTCATGATGATGATCATAAACATATTGACATTTTCGTAGCCAATATACTTAACAATGCTTCTAAGAAACTTCGCTCTTTACTTATCGAGAAAAAAATTGGAACTCCAAGAATTCAGATCTCATTTCCATCTGAGATATGCAAAAGGTTCAAGTTTCTTAGAGTTTTAAAAATAGAGAACATTGAAATCCGTGGTGGAAATTTGCCAAAGGACATAAGAAGCTTAAGTCATTTAAGGTTTCTTAGTCTAGAAGGCTCTACTTTTGAAGAATTTCCAAAAACCCTAGGAAACTTTCAATTCATGCAAACGCTTGATTTAAGAGTAGCTGAAATTATTCCTAGAGAAATTACTTTGCCTAATGTACTTTGGAAGCTAAAAGAGTTGAAGCATCTTTATCTTCCTACTTGTCATCAAGTACGAAACGGAAAAGAAAAATTGTCCTTGAATGGCTTGGACAAACTCGAGATACTTGTCAACTTTGATATCAAGAAAGTTGAGCTTACTAGTTTGGAATGGAAGAGTCTAAGACACATTGATGCACGAGTTCATGGAAAGAGGAGCACTTGTGATTTGATTGATTGTATTAACAAGAGAGGAGAAAAGTTGAAGGAGACATTCTTGCATGTAAGTTTTTCAGGTTTTAATTATGAGGAAAGTGATGTTCCGCTTGAAGATGTGCTCATCAATTGTAGCAGACTTAATCATTTCATGGTAAATTGGGGTAGGTGTGATTTAAAAGAATTTAAGCTTCAAAGTCCCTTATCTTCGAATCTTATTGAACTTAGTTTGATAAGATGCCAAATCAAGGAAGATCCAGTGCCAATTTTTGGAAAGCTTCCCCAATTGAGAAAGCTTGTACTTGGAAGGAAATCCTTTTCAGGTACAAAGATTCTTTTTAGAGAGGAAAGTTTTCAAAGTCTAAGATATCTTAAGTTAGAAAATCTAATGCATTTAAGGCATATAGAGATTTTGCAAGGTAGCATGCCTAATCTCTTTTGTCTTGAAATTATTTGCTGTCTTAGATTGGAGATCATTCCTAATGGGCTGAAGTTCATAAAAACTCTCAAGGAATTGAAGTTGAAGATGCCTAAAAACTTCAATGATATGATCCGTATACAAAATATGCACAGAGAGAAAATTGAAGCAGTTGAACATGAACCATATATTTTCTTAGAGGATTGGTGAAAAACGTGTTGCATAGAAAATTGGTCATAAAATGTGTATATAAATTTTTAGTATATGTATATAAAAAGGACGTTTCATAAATCAAAAGTTTTAGTGCAATGTAAAACCTTCGATTTCGTAACTTTTTATATGAGACCTTATTTATTTATTTAATTCTTAAGAAAAAAAAAATTGAAAATACTATAATTTTTTCTTAACCTTTCGGTATCCAAGTGTAGAGAATTTGACTAATTTAAGGTTCACTAGCGTCAACCCTTTTTTCTTTTCTTTTTTTTTATTTATTTTTTATAAATAATTTTAATACTTATTTCTCCATTCACAAAATCTATACTTAAAACTTTGAACAAAACTCAATTATGAACCAACTATTTATTCTAACCGCAGTGAAAGTAATAATTACAGTAATTGATTTTTTTTAAACCTTGGAAATGAACTCCTTTCATATGAACCAATTTATAATTGAAAGTAATAATTGCATCAATTGATTATTATTATTTCTTTTCAAAAAAATTTCATTTTAAATTTTCATTTTCATTTTCATTTTATATTCCCAAGGCGTCTCTTTAAATTCATGGTACAATTTATCAATATAACAACTTAAAGGTAAAGAAAAAAAAAATCTAAAACTACAAATATTCTTCAAAATGGAAAAGTGAATTGTGAATATTACATGATATTATGAATTTGACAATAGTTGTGAGTGTTATGTAAGAGATAGAGTGAGACTTTCTCCCGAGCAAGAGTTAAACCTTACGAACACAGTCCGAGTCAAATCTGAATTATTCAAAACAATAGTTTTGAATACCGGATAATCTAACGAAAAGAATAATAACTGAAATTAAAATTGTAATTACTTCCTAATAAGACAAAAGATCATTCGAAGTAATCAGCAGTGAGATTTCTTTTTGTGTCTAGAGAGACAACATTTCCTTGTCTATTTTATCCTTTCTCTTGAGACACGTATGTTATTTTTATTGATATTTTAAATAATATTTTAAAGAATATCCATCGAACTATTGTGATATTTTAACTTCTTCATTTTAGATCTCTATGGAAAAAGGTTGGTAGCTAAATAGTGAGTTTCAAGCCAAGTATCAAATAACATCATATAGCCTTAGTCCATTCAAAAGATATTTAAGCATATGATAAATATTAATATATTTTTAACCTTTCACATACTTAAGGCAAAAGTCATTCTAAATTTGGATATTTCTTTTGGTTTACTTGTGGAGGTAATTAAGGAATATAGCATTAGTAATTAGTTATATATATATATATATATATATCTTTCTTGTCTAATTTATTGATACACTAATTATTTGCATAATTCAGACCAAACCAAATAACAATTGATATTTTTCCCTCTAAGCTTTGGTTGCTTATGGAAAACTATTGTAACAACTTGAGTAAAGATTCAGTTTGATAGATATCCAAGTTCAAAGGTAAAGAATATACCCTATAAATAATTGCAATAGGTTTATCACTTTTGAAATAGCCAGAGCCAAAAGAGACCATATTTGCAATTATTACCAGTTTCAGATCATTCATGAAATAACTACAATTTCTATATATACACAGATATATACATTGCAGAGAAGTAATGCTAAATTGTAAGAGTCAAATTGCAAGAAAAGCCATGTAGGTGAGCTAACATGCGCTTATGTAAAACTATCTGTAAAGCATATGGATGGAAGCTACTTGAATCAATAACATTTCAAAATCATGAAAAAGGTTAGCATGTTGAATAAATATATTTATTTAGTATAAATTTACTATCAAATTATATCCAAAATCTTATAAAAATTTTAAATTTTTAATGTATGATTTGTATAATTAAATATTATAATAATTATTTACAATATTAATATTAATAAATTTTTTTTTTTAAAAATAAAATATTAAGAATATTATAAAAAGAATGTGAGTTGTTTATATATGTATATTTATTTTGATTAGTGAGTTATTTATCTTTTTTATTCTTTTTTGGTGGGTGATCTTTTAATGGATATAGCAGAAGAGTATATAGCTATTTTAGCAACAAGGTTTTTGATTTACGTCCAAGAATCTACGTTTTTAACAACAAGAAGATTTGTATCATGTCGTATTGATAATTTTGTAAAAAAGATTTGGTCTACTGTTAGGAAATAACGTCAAATTTCCGAGACAAACGATATATGGGACCAACAAAACACGCACACAATTTGATAACGGAGTTCGGCCAAATTGAGCCTACGTCTCCGGACCTGCTACAGATCTTTATATTATTAACCGGGAAATTCTACAACACTCTCAACTCACACCCAAACCCGATAACACTCGATCTTTTTAATATTCTTCTTGTGTTTGGGATTTTTTTTTTTTTTGTTTTTTTTGGGATGATAATGAAACTCATCTTGGCTTGGTATTTATAGGAGATTTGGGGAGGGTTGTTGTGCAGCAATTGTTGAGATTTGGGGAGGGTTGTTGTGCAACAATTGTTGAGATTTGTTGTGCAGCAATTGTTGACTTTTAATTAACAATCTCCCACTTGAAGACTGATTTCAATCTGTCTTCACACCTTGATCAATGCAGCAGGTCTTCGGGGCTTGTTATTCTAACAAGCAAACCGAGGTTGCACATAACCTCAGCTTATCGAACGGCACGACCTTCGTTAACATGTCTGCTGGGGTTCTTTCTTCCCGGGGGATCTTTTCAAGCACCAAAACATCATCTTCTAAAGCCGATCCGATGAAATGATACCGAAGTTGTATGTGCTTTGTCCGAGCATGGTAAATCGGGTTCTTCGCCAAATCAATGGCACTTTTACTATCACAGTACAACACACCTTTCTCTTGGTTAAGGCCTAGCTCTTGTAGAAATGACTGTAACCACATCATCTCCTTTGTTGCCTCTGTCACAAGCAACATACTCAACTTCACAGCTTGATAGAGCTACGATCTTCTGCAACTTTGAAACCCAACAAATTGCAGTACCACCAAAGGTGTAGACATACCCGGTTGTGCTCTTCCCTACTGTCGATGTCACCTCCATTGTCAGCATCAACATATATCCCTGCAATCCAGTCTCGACTTCTTGAAGCATAGAGACAAACTTGAATTCCCCTTCAAATACCCGAGAATCCACTTAACGGCTTCCCAATGTTCCTTGCCCGGATTGCTCATAAACCTGCTAACGACTCCCACTGCATGTGCAATGTCCGGCCTTGTACATACCATCGCGTACATGAGGCTGCCAATAGCAGAAGCATATGGAACTTTATCCATATATGCCATCTCGTCTTCAGTTACTGGGGACTGGTCTCTGGATAACCGAAAATGACTTACCAGGGGAGTACTAACCGGCTTTGTATCATCCATGTTAAACCTCTTGAGGATTTTCTTCACATACTCCTCTTGTGATAACTTAAGACCCTCCTTGCTTCTACTAATTCTCATCCCGAGAATTTGTCTTGCTTCTCCCAGGTCTTTCATCGCAAATTCGTCTGAGAGCTTCGTCTTCAAGTTATTGATCTCATGCAAATTTGCTCCTACTATCAGCATGTCATCAACATATAGGAGCAATATCAAGTAGGACTCTTCAAGCCTCTTGAAGTAACAACAGTGGTCAGTCTCACACCTCAAGAATCCAGCATTTTTGATAAAGCTGTCAAACCTTTTATACCACTGTCTCGGAGCTTGTTTCAATCCATACAAACTCCTTTGAAGCTTACAGACTAGCTTTTCCTTCCCTTTGACTTCAAAGCCTTCAGGTTGTTTCATGTAGATTTCTTCATCCAAATCACCGTGAAGAAATGCCGTTTTTACATCCATCTGTTGAAGATGTAAATCTTCCTTTGCTACCAGCCCAAGAACAGTTCTAATGGTCACCAACTTGACTACAGGAGAGAATATTTCTGTGTAGTCAATGCCTTCCTTTTGTTGGAACCCCTTCACAACAAGCCGTGCTTTATAACGCTTGCTTCCATCATGTTCTTCTTTTATTCGGTAGACCCACTTGTTATGCAATGCCTTTTTCTCCTTAGGCAATTCAGCTAACTCCCACGTGTGGTTGGACATCGGAGAGTCCATCTCATCTTTCATCGCAAGCTCCCACTTAATCGATTCATCAACTTGCATTGCTTCTTCATAACATTCTGGCTCGCCTCCATCTGTGAGCAGAATGTAGTTGAGCGATGGAGAATATCTTACAGGTTTCCTGATGGTTCTGTTTGACCGTCGAAACTCTGTAAATGGCGTATGTGGGATCACTTCGAGGCATCATTCTCATTTTCCTCATTGTTCTCTTCTTGAGAAATTTGATCTTCTGCCGTTGTGGTATCCTCGATGCAACTCTGGTGCCGGGATATCTCCCAAATCAACAACTCTGGACTCCTTCCTCTCGGAGCTTTCTTTTAGCTTATCCTTGTACAACGATCCTTCGTTGAACACAACATTCTTGCTGCAGATGATCTTCCGATTTCGGTCATCCGAGAACCGATAACCGAACTCGGTATCACCATAACCAATAAAGTAACACTTCTTCGATTTTGCATCAAGTTTACTTCTTGCAGCATCATCAACGTGAACATAAGCTAAGCAACCAAACACCTTTAGAAAAGAAAGATTTACTTTCTTGCCGCTCCAAACTTCTTCAGGGATCTTGAATCCCATTGGAACAGACGGTCCTCTGTTTATTAAGAAGGCCGCCGTATTGATTGCATCTCGCCCGGAAAGTTTTGGGCAACCCACAATGCAATCTCATGCTCCTTGCACGTTCATTCAGGCGTCTGTTCATCCTTTATGCTATTCCATTCTGTTGAGGCGTTCCAAGAATAGTCTTTACCATCTTGATCCCATTATCGGCGCAGATATCTTTCGAACTCCTCGCTAATGTATTCTCCACCATTATCGGACCTTAAGCACTTCAACTTGAGATTCGTCTCAATCTCAACCATGGTTTTCCATCTTTTGAAAACCGAAAACACTTCATACTTGTTCTTCATGAAGTAGACCCACACCTTCCTTGTGGAGTCGTCAATAAAGGTCACATAGTAGTACGAACCTCTTAGCGATGCGACAGGAGCGGGTCCCCATACATCGGTATGCACCGGCTCCAACTTCTCAGCTTTTGGCTCCCTTCCTCCTTTTGAGAAACTAACTCGTTTCTGTCTTCCAAGGATGCAACTTTCACACATCTCATGATCCACCGTCTTCGGATCCGGGAGTACGCCATTTTCCACCAAAAGCTTCATGCCTTTCTCACTCATGTGTCCCAATCTATAATGCCACAACTTAGTCTGTTTGGCATTCTCGACAACAAAGCAACGGTGTCTTGATAACTCATCGTCATATAAAGAGTGCCTCTTTTATGACCTCTGGAAACCACCATAGAACCTTTCTTCACTTTCCAGGCTCCACCACCAAAGTTGACATTGTGCCCCGTATCATCAAGTTGTCCAACCGAGATTAGGTTTCGCATCAACTTTGGCACATGTCTAACCTTTGTGATCTTCCACACGCGTCCATCTGACATCTTCAAATTGATATCTCCAATACCAATTATATCCAAAGGTAAACCATCAGCTAGATATACCTTCCCATAATTTCCAGCAACATAGTTCTCCATAATGTTGTGGTGTGGTGTGGTGTGAAATGATGCTCCTGAGTCAAGAACCCAAGAATCGATCGGACTATCAACATAGGAGATCGATGCTTTGGCGGTTTTTAAAGCTGCATCTTGAGCTTTTCTTGGAGAATCAACAGACACTACCAATGCATCACCAATTTCATGTGTAACTGCATTGGCTCCGCCTTCCTTGTTGCCTTCCCTCTTCGGTTGTGCCCAATAATTCCTTTTTATGTGGCCAGTCTTTCCACAGTTCCAACATTCAACAGGCTGCTTGAATTTGGACTGACTTCTTCCATTTCTTGACTTCGATCTGCCATTGTTCCGGTTGTTTCTATCTTGGCTTCTTCCTCTGTTTTCCACGTTGAAAGCAGAGCTCGTTGATGCTTCACCGGAATCTATCCTACGAACTTCTTCAGCAAGGATACGATCTCGAACATCATTAAATTTAAGCTTATGATTTCCCACAGAATTACTAACCGCTGCCCTCATTGGCTCCCAACTATTTGGCAGAGATGCCAACAAAATCAATGCTCGCACTTCATCATCAAACTCGATTTCAACGGATGACAATTGGTTGACAATCGTGTTGAACTCATTTACGTGTGCAGCAACATGGCCACCTTCTTCCATCTTTAAGTGAAAAAGTTTCTTCATGAGAAATACCTTGTTGTTTGCTGAAGGTTTCTCATACATATCCGAGAGAACTTTCATGAGCCCTTCCGTGGTCTTCTCCTTCGCAACGTTGTGAGCAACGTTTTTCGATAGTGTTAATCTGATAACACCCGGAACTTGTCTATCAAGGAGATTCCATTCTTCCCGATCCATCTTCTCGGGCTTCTTGCTCAGTGGTTGATGAAGCTTCTTTCCGTACAGATAATCTTCGATTTGCATTCTCCAAAATGCATAATCTGTACCGTCAAATTTCCCGATACTGTGTGCCAAACCATCTTCGCTTCCCATCGTTTCTGATTATTTTGCGAACCACCGTGTATTAAAACACCTCCGTCGACAAACCGATGTCGCCGACAAGTTTTACTATTTACGTGAATAGTAAACACGTGAATAGTAACCTCGCAAAAAACTTGACCAAGATTATCGCAACCTTTGTTTTGATACCAGTTGTTAGGAAATAACGTCAAATTTCAGAGACAAACGATATATGGGACCAACAAAACACGCACACAATTTGATAACGGAGTTCGGCCAAATTGAGCCTACGTCTCCGGACCTGCTACAGATCTTTATATTATTAACCGGGAAATTCTACAACACTCTCAACTCACACCCAAACCCGATAACACTCGATCTTTTTAATATTCTTCTTGTGTTTGAGATTTTTTTTTTTTTTTTTTTGGGATGATAATGAAACTCATCCTGGCTTGGTATTTATAGGAGATTTGGGGAGGGTTGTTGTGCAGCAATTGTTGAGATTTGTTGTGCAGCAATTGTTGACTTTTAATTAACATCTACAACCTGAAAGATTGGATGAGTATTTTCAAATGGAAAATGAGGCTTGGTATGGTTTCTATTCCTTAAGTAAGGATTGTTGTATACTTTCCCCGAAGTTTGATTTCTCTAAGGATAAATTTGAACAAATTATGAATCGGATTGATGTTACGACTACACTTGAAAGTGCTTCCAAGGAGCTTCGTTCTTTAATTATCCAGAGAGAGAATGGATCTCCAAGAATTCCTATCACATTTCCATATACAATATGCAAGAAGTTCAAGTTTCTTAGAGTTTTAAAAATAGAAAACATTGAAATCATTGGTAAATTGTAGCAGACTCAATCATTTTATGGTAAATAGGGGCACATGTGATATAAAAGAATTTAAGATTCCAAGTCGATCCCTTATCCTCAAATGTTGTTGAACTTTGTCCGATAAGATGCCAAATCAAGGAAGATCCGATGCCAATTCTTGGAATGTTTCCCCAATTGAGAAAGCTTGTACTTGGAAGGAAATCCTTTGCAGGTACAAACATGATTTTTAAAGAGGAAAGTTTTCCAACCCTAAGATATCCTAAGTTAGAAAATCTAATGCATTTGGTGAAAAAAGGTGTTGCATAAAGAATTGGTGATAAAATGTGTATATAAATTCTACCTTTAATAAATCAAAATTTTTTGTGCAATTTAAAACCTTCAATTTTGAGTTGAATGGAATACGGGTTACTAACTTTTTATTTGAGATTTTACTTATTTATTTATTTAATTCTTAAAAAAAAAAAAAAAATTTGACAGTACTAAAATATTATTTATTTACTATATGAAATATGAGTTATAAATAATTAGTGTTATATATGTATGTCTTAGATATGACAAATAAAATAAAAAGTACCCAAAATAACATTAAAAAAAAGGCTATTTTATTTTTTTTATTAAAAATGTACAAATAATGTTTACAATCATATTTATACTTCCAAGCTCCCTCGGAAAATTTAATCATATTTATACTCTTTAATTCATATTTTAAAATTAATACTTTATCCATTTTTCAAAATTGTTGTTACCTTAGGTCTATTAAAAAATATTAAAATTAAGATAATTTAGAAATTAATGAAAGTTAGTTCATAAGATTAATTGGATGAAATCCACATATACTAATTTTTTTTTTTTTAATAAAAAAAATTGACAATTTTGGTTCTAAACAAATTTATATTTCGGAATTTTAGTCATAAAATATTTGTTTTCTTAAAAAAAAAAAAAAGATATTTTTTTCACAAATTTAGTCAATTTTTTTTAAAATTTAACTGTTTGTGTAATTTTAATTAATTTAAAAAGTGACAATTAAGTCTCTTTACATATTATAATTTAGTCCCTTAAATTATGTAATATTTGTAATCTCAACCCTCTTCAAAATTGTTGTAATACTTCATCCCTTACCATATATATATATATATATATATATATATTTGAGGCATTTTAGCCTCTACCATACCTCGAACTCATAACTTCCCAAGGTCATAAGTGACGCTCCTACCAACTATATAATAAAACATATATAATAAAAAATAATAATAATAAACTAAAGCAGTAAAATGTAAATTTATAATATAAAATCTTTATTTGTTGTTTATAGACGAAAGTATAAATATATAAATAATATATATATATATATATAGATATATATATAGAGAGAGAGAGAGAGACAGACAGAGGGGCCAAATTATTATTATTAATTTTTTTTTTTATAATTATTGACTAGCATTGACCAACAATTATATTGAAGAAATTATAAAATTTATCAAAATTATTAAGATAAATGATGAAAAAGTATAAAATAATTTAAATAGAAATAAAATTACAAAAATTATATAAAATTTTATTTTCATAGCAAACTTATTTTCACATACTTAGGCAGAAAGTCATTCTAAATCTCAAAAATAAATATGCATAATATTCGAGGTAATTGAAGAATATATTCTTGACACATAAAAATATTCAATAATGTTAACTAATTTAACTAAAATTAAACAAAAAATATATCAAAACTCAAATATATTTAATATATATTAAATTATAAAAAAAATTAAAGTCTAATAAGGATTAAATTCAATATAAAATTATTAATCTTCCATAAGGATTCTAATAAATTATTCAAAACAACTAATAAAATTTTTTTAAAAGTCTTCAATTGAAAATATATTTATGACATTTTACATACTTATGGCTAAAGTCATCCTAAACCTCAAGAGTAAGAATTGCATCTTTGTTTTGGTTTACTTTTTTAGATCAGTAAGGAATATATCATTTGAAAATTAACTATATATATATATATATGATTCACATTTAACTCTTGTTCAAAAACTTCTACCAAAACTATTTTTCTTCTTCATTTCTTTACGATTCTTTCTTCTCTCTAGTAATGGCGGAATCTATCTCCATTCCTTTGATACATATTCAAAATTTGTTAGATGGAATAGTCCCATATTGGGTCAACGATAAACTACAAGAATTAAAGTCTATGCTGATCGAAATCCAAGAGAGTGAAACTAAGATATTAGTACTACAAGAATATCTAAGAGAGGAGTCTACGGAAAATATTTCTATTCGACGTTTGGCTTATGACATTGATGATCAACTTGACACAATCTATATTAGTATCAAATTATATAGAAGATGGGTCAACAGTGGTGGCATCCAAAGTGTCATTAAAACATTGGGTTCCAAATATTATAAAAGTAGAATTCTTCGCAACCTCAAATCGTCGATTAATCTTGTTCAACAAAGTAAATTTGCTAGAAATTTCGGCAATTCTATGTTAAGAGAAGAGGATGATCAGGTGCAAAGATGGAATGAGTTACAAAGATTAAACTCACTTTTCCACCACGATGATCAACAATTTTTCCCATGATTTCGAAAAAGGAGTTTCTGTTTTCCATCAAAATTCTTGGCATCTCATGAAGTATCTCAAAGGTAACAACGACGATGAAACAATTATTAAAATTGATTTATCAGCAGATTATATGTCTGTGAAAGAACTTTATTATCATTCTTATATGCGGAAGCATTTCCAAGCTTTTGCTTGGGTTTCTATGGTAAGGAAGCCAGTAATAACTGCATACCGTGATATTTTAAAGCAACTTCTCTCAAATAATAAGAAGAATGATGTCGTCGGACTAAATTTATTTATTTAGTATATATTTACTATCAAATTATATACAAAATATTTTATAAAATTAGTTTTTTGAATGGATGATTTATATAATTAAATTTTTATAATATTAATTATGTATTAGTTACCTTAATATGAATATTTTCTTTTTTAAAAATAGATTAAGAACATTATGAAAAGAATGTGAGTTTATATATATATATATATATATAAATGTATGTATATTTATTTTGAATAATTAGTTATTTATGCTTGTAATTTTATTTGATGGTTGATCTTTGAATTTTAAAATACTTTCTTTAAAAATAAAATTCAAAGATTATGTGAAACTTTAGTAGAATTGTATAAATATTGGAAAAGAAATTTGACTGTAGTATTATTATCTTGTAGAAGGTGCAATTTATCATAAATTCAAAGAAATTGGATTGGACTTAATTGAGAAATGCAAAGGAGTGCCACGACAAATAATTAAAATTGGAGGTGTTTTGAAAGAAAATATGTCTATTCATTATTGGAAAATGCTGCAAACATCCTTAAGCTACCATTTTAGTTCAGATCAACATTGGAAGATTGTAGCTTTATGTTACGATCATTTAGCATTTTATCTAAAGGCATGTTTTCTCTATTTTGGACAATTTTGCAAGGGTGAAGATATAAATACAGAAATGTTGTACCAAATGTGGATAGCTGAAGGACTAGTCACATCAGATTTGTTGGTTGAAGGAAAAACACTAATGGATATAGCAGAAGAGTATTTGGCTATATATCTTTGCAAAAAGGTTTTTGATTGATGTCCAAGTATCAAAATTTTCAAGTGCAAGAAGGTTTGAGCTATGTCATATTGATAATTTTGTAAAGAATTTTTGTCTACAACCTGAAAAATTGCACGAAAATTTTCAAATGATAAATGAGACTCCAATCGACTTCTATTCCTCAAGTCGGGGTGTCATAGAATTTCCATGAAAGTTTGATTTCTCTGTAGAAGAAATTGATCAAAATATGATTGACGACGAGGTCACAAATACACTTAACAAAGCTTTGTTGGGCCCGTTTCTCATCGGGTTGCGTCGCCTCCTCACCTAACTCCACATTAGTATGATATTGTCCGCTTTGGGCCTAAACCCTCACGGTTTTGTTCTTGGGACTTTCCCAAAAGGCCTCAATACTAATGGAGTATGTGAGAATTTCTTATATGTAGGCAATCCTTTGCCTATTTTTTTTCAATGTGGGACTTTGGGTTGAAATCCAACCCCAACAAGCTTCGGATGAACTTCGTTCTTTACTTATCCAGAAAGAGAACAAAAAAATTCCTATATCCTTTCCATCTAAGATATACCAGAATTAAGTTCAAGTTTCTTGAGTTTTGAAAATAGAGAACTTTGAAATCCATGGTGGAAAGTTTCCCAAAGACATAGGAACCCTAATTCATTTAAGGTTTCTTAGTCTAGAAGGCTCTACATTGAAGAACTTCCTGTAACCCTCGAAAACTTGAAATTCATGCAAACACTTGATCTTAGAGTAGCTGAAATTATTCCGAGGGGAATTATTGTGCCTAATGTGCTTTGGAACTTAAAAGAATTGAGGCATCTTTATCTACCTACTTGTCATAAAGTTCTAGAAGAAAAAGATAAATTATTCTTCTATGGTTTGAAAAAAACTAGAGACACTTGTCAACTTTGATATCTAGAAAGTTGAGCTTACTAGTTAGGAATGGGCGAGTCTACGACACATTGATGCAAGACTTTATGGAAAGAAGAGCATTTATGATATGATTGATTGTATTAACAAGAGGGGTGAAAAGTTGAAGGAGACATTCTTACATGTAAATTTGTTGGGTTTTAGTTATGAGGAAAGTGATGTTCCACTCGAAGATGTGCTCATCAATTGTAGCAGACTCAACCATTTTATGGTAAATTGGGGCACGTGTGATATAAAAGAATTTAAGATTCCAAGTCCCTTATCTTCAAATCTTGTTGAACTTTGTCCGATAAGATGCCAAATCAAGGAAGATCCGATGCCAATTCTTGGAATGTTTCCCCAATTGAGAAAGCTTTTACTTGGAAGGAAATCCTTTGCGGGTACAAGCATGATTTTTAAAGAGGAAAGTTTTCCAACCCTAAGATATCTTAAGTTAGAAAATCTAATGCATTTAGAGCATATGGAGATTTGTGAAAATAGCATGTCTAATTTGTTTTGTCTTGAAATTATTGTTGTCTTAGATTGGAGATCATTCCTCATGGTTGAGGTTCATCAAAACTCTTACTGAATTAAAGTTTATCATGCCTAAAACGTTCAATGATAAGATCCGTGTACAAGATATAGTTTATCATGTACCGTTTATTTTTTTAGAGGATTGGTGAAGAAAGGTATTGCATAGAGAAATGGTGATAGAATGTGTATATAAATTCAAGTATATGTACCTTTGAGATCATGGAATGAAATTATTCATAAATAATCCTTTTCATTGACTAAGTCTGAAATTGTTGTGTTTTAAGATATCTATTTTAGCATTTATAAATTGGAGACTCTAAATGAGGAAAACAATGAGTAACTCTAGCTATATTTTAAGCATTATTTTTAAGTAAAAAAAATTGTATTAGAAAATTTGTATTGTTTTCTTCTGGTTTGTATTACAGAAGCATTCATATATTTGAATCACATGTCATAATAAATCATAAGTTTATTGATTTAAGAAATTTTATCAATTGGCATGACTGGTTAAGGAATCCCAATTCAATATGATGTTAAAAATTATTAAAAAATTCACATTAAAATTCATTGAAAACCTAGAGATTTTTCAATGATTTACGTCCAAGAATCTACGTTTTTAACAACAAGAAGATTTGTATCATGTCGTATTGATAATTTTGTAAAAGATTTGGTCTACTGTTAGGAAATAACGTCAAATTTCCGAGACAAACGATATATGGGACCAACAAAACACGCACACAATTTGATAACGGAGTTCGGCCAAATTGAGCCTACGTCTCCGGACCACGCACGAGATCTTTATATTATTAACCGGGAAATTCTACAACACTCTCAACTCACACCCAAACCCGATAACACTCGATCTTTTTTAATATTCTTCTTGTGTTTGGGATTTTTTTTTTTTTTTTTTTTTGGGATGATAATGAAACTCATCTTGGCTTGGTATTTATAGGAGATTTGGGGAGGGTTGTTGTGCAGCAATTGTTGAGATTTGGGGAGGGTTGTTGTGCAACAATTGTTGAGATTTGTTGTGCAGCAATTGTTGACTTTTAATTAACAATCTCCCACTTGAAGACTGATTTCAATCTGTCTTCACACCTTGATCAATGCAAAGGTTTCAGGGCTTGTTATTCTAACAAGCAAACGAGGTTGCACATAACCTCGCTTATCAACGGGCGCGACCTTCGTTAACATGTCGCCTGGGTTCTTTCTTCCCGGATCTTTTCAAGCACCAAAACATCATCTTCTAAAGCCGATCGATGAAATGATACCAGGTTGTATGTGCTTTGTCCGAGCATGGTAAATCGGGTTCTTCGCCAAATCAATGGCACTTTTACTATCACAGTACAACACACCTTTCTCTTGGTTAAGGCCTAGCTCTTGTAGAAATGACTGTAACCACATCATCTCCTTTGTTGCCTCTGTCACAGCAACATACTCAACTTCACAGCTTGATAGAGCTACGATCTTCTGCAACTTTGAAACCCAACAAATTGCAGTACCACCAAAGGTGTAGACATACCCGGTTGTGCTCTTCCTACTGTCGATGTCACCTCCATTGTCAGCATCAACATATATCCCTGCAATCCAGTCTCTGACTTCTTGAAGCATAGAGACAAACTTGAATTCCCCTTCAAATACCCGAGAATCCACTTAACGGCTTCCCAATGTTCCTTGCCTGGATTGCTCATAAACCTGCTAACGACTCCCACCGCATGTGCAATGTCTGGCCTTGTACATACCATCGCGTACATGAGGTTTGCCAATAGCAGAAGCATATGGAACTTTATCCATATATGCCATCTCGTCTTCAGTCACTGGGGACTGGTCTCTGGATAACCGAAAATGACTTGCCAGGGGAGTACTAATCGGCTTCGTATCATCCATGTTAAACCTCTTGAGGATTTTCTTCACATACTCCTCTTGTGATAACTTAAGACCCTCCTTGCTTCTACTAATTCTCATCCCGAGAATTTGTCTTGCTTCTCCCAGGTCTTTCATCGCAAATTCTTCTGAGAGCTTCGTCTTCAAGTTATTGATCTCATGCAAATCTGCTCCTACTATCAAGATGTCATCAACATATAGGAGCAATATCAAGTAGGACTCTTCAAGCCTCTCTTGAAGTAACAACAAGGGTCGGTCTCACACCTCAAGAATCCAGCATTTTTGATAAAGCTGTCAAACCTTTTATACCACTGTCTCGGAGCTTGTTTCAATCCATACAAACTCCTTTGAAGCTTACAGACTAGCTTTTCCTTCCCTTTGACTTCAAAGCCTTCAGGTTGTTTCATGTAGATTTCTTCATCCAAATCACCGTGAAGAAATGCCGTTTTTACATCCATCTGTTGAAGATGTAAATCTTCCTTTGCTACCAGCCCAAGAACAGTTCTAATGGTCACCAACTTGACTACAGGAGAGAATATTTCTGTGTAGTCAATGCCTTCCTTTTGTTGGAACCCCTTCACAACAAGCCGTGCTTTATAACGCTTGCTTCCATCATGTTCTTCTTTTATTCGGTAGACCCACTTGTTATGCAATGCCTTTTTCTCCTTAGGCAATTCAGCTAACTCCCACGTGTGGTTGGACATCGGAGAGTCCATCTCATCTTTCATCGCAAGCTCCCACTTAATCGATTCATCAACTTGCATTGCTTCTTCATAACATTCCGGCTCGCCTCCATCTGTGAGCAGAATGTAGTTGAGCGATGGAGAATATCTTACAGGTTTCCTGATGGTTCTGTTTGACCGTCGAAACTCTGTAAATGGCGTATGTGGGATCACTTCGAGGCATCATTCTCATTTTCCTCATTGTTCTCTTCTTGAGAAATTTGATCTTCTCGCCGTTGTGGTATCCCCGATGCAACTCGGGTGCCAGGATATCTCCCAAATCAACAACTCTGGACTCCTTCCTCTCGGAGCTTTCTTTTAGCTTATCCTTGTACAACGATCCTTCGTTGAACACAACATTCTTGCTGCGGATGATCTCTCCGATTTCGGTCATCCGAGAACCGATAACCGAACTCGGTATCACCATAACCAATAAAGTAACACTTCTTCGATTTTGCATCAAGTTTACTTCTTGCAGCATCATCAACGTGAACATAAGCTAAGCAACCAAACACCTTTAGAAAAGAAAGATTTACTTTCTTGCCGCTCCAAACTTCTTCAGGGATCTTGAATCCCATTGGAACAGACGGTCCTCTGTTTATTAAGAAGGCCGCCGTATTGATTGCATCTGCCCGGGAAAGTTTTGGGCAACCCACAATGAAATCTCATGCTCCTTGCACGTTCATTCAGCGTCCTGTTCATCCTTTATGCTATTCCATTCTGTTGAGGCGTTCCAAGAATAGTCTTTACCATCTTGATCCCATTATCGGCGCAGTATCTTCTGAACTCCTCGCTAATGTATTCTCCACCATTATCGGACCTTAAGCACTTCAACTTGAGATTCGTCTCAATCTCAACCATGGTTTTCCATCTTTTGAAAACCGAAAACACTTCATACTTGTTCTTCATGAAGTAGACCCACACCTTCCTTGTGGAGTCGTCAATAAAGGTCACATAGTAGTACGAACCTCTTAGCGATGCGACAGGAGCGGGTCCCCATACATCAGTATGCACCAGCTCCAACTTCTCGGCTTTTGGCTCCCTTCCTCCTTTTGAGAAACTAACTCGTTTCTGTCTTCCAAGGATGCAACTTTCACACATCTCATGATCCACCGTCTTCGGATCCGGGAGTACGCCATTTTCCACCAAAAGCTTCATGCCTTTCTCACTCATGTGTCCCAATCTATAATGCCACAACTTAGTCTGTTTGGCATTCTCGACAACAGCAACGGTGTCTTGATAACTCATCGTCATATAAAGAGTGCCTCTTTTATGACCTCTGGAAACCACCATAGAACCTTTCTTCACTTTCCGGGCTCCACCACCAAAGTTGACATTGTGCCCCGTATCATCAAGTTGTCCAACTGAGATTAGGTTTCGCATCAACTTTGGCACATGTCTAACCTTTGTGATCTTCCACACGCGTCCATCTGACATCTTCAAATTGATATCTCCAATACCAATTATATCCAAAGGTAAACCATCGGCTAGATATACCTTCCCATAATTTCCAGCAACATAGTTCTCCATAATGTTGTGGTGTGGTGTGGTGTGAAATGATGCTCCTGAGTCAAGAACCCAAGAATCGATCGGACTATCAACATAGGAGATCGATGCTTTGGCGGTTTTTAAAGCTGCATCTTGAGCTTTTCTTGGAGAATCAACAGACACTACCAATGCATCACCAATTTCATGTGTAACTGCATTGGCTCCGCCTTCCTTGTTGCCTTCCCTCTTCGGTTGTGCCCAATAATTCCTTTTTATGTGGCGAGTCTTTCCACAGTTCCAACATTCAACAGGCTGCTTGAATTTGGGCTGACTTCTTCCATTTCTTGACTTCGATCTGCCATTGTTCCGGTTGTTTCTATCTTGGCTTCTTCCTCTGTTTTCCACGTTGAAAGCAGAGCTCGTTGATGCTTCACCAGAATCTATCCTACGAACTTCTTCAGAAGGATACGATCTCGAACATCATTAAATTTAAGCTTATGATTTCCCCACGGAATTACTAACCGCTGCCCTCATTGGCTCCCAACTATTTGGCGAGATGCCAACAAAATCAATGCTCGCACTTCATCATCAAACTTCGATTTCAACGGATGACAATTGGTTGACAATCGTGTTGAACTCATTTACGTGTGCGACAACATGGCCACCTTCTTCCATCTTTAAGTGAAAAAGTTTCTTCATGAGAAATACCTTGTTGTTTCGTTGAAGGTTTCTCATACATATCCGAGAGAACTTTCATGAGCCCTTCCGTGGTCTTCTCCTTCGCAACATTGTGAGCAACGTTTTTCGATAGTGTTAATCCGATAACACCCCGAACTTGTCTATCAAGGAGATTCCATTCTTCCCGATCCATCTTCTCGGGCTTCTTGCTCGGTGGTTGATGAAGCTTCTTTCCGTACGAGATAATCTTCGATTTGCATTCTCCAAAATGCATAATGCAGTGCCAAAATTTCCCGATCTTGTGTGCCAAACCATCTTCGCTTCCCATCGTTTCTGATTATTTTGCGAACCACCGTGTATTAAAACACCTCCGTCGACAAACCGATGTCGCCGACAAGTTTTACTATTTACGTGAATAGTAAACACGTGAATAGTAACCTCGCAAAAAACTTGACCAAGATTATCGCAACCTTTGTTTTGATACCAGTTGTTAGGAAATAACGTCAAATTTCAGAGACAAACGATATATGGGACCAACAAAACACGCACACAATTTGATAACGGAGTTCGGCCAAATTGAGCCTACGTCTCCGGACCTACTACGGATCTTTATATTATTAACCGGGAAATTCTACAACACTCTCAACTCACACCCAAACCCGATAACACTCGATCTTTTTAATATTCTTCTTGTGTTTGAGATTTTTTTTTTTTTTTTTTTTGGGATGATAATGAAACTCATCCTGGCTTGGTATTTATAGGAGATTTGGGGAGGGTTGTTGTGCAGCAATTGTTGAGATTTGTTGTGCAGCAATTGTTGACTTTTAATTAACATCTACAACCTGAAAGATTGGATGAGTATTTTCAAATGGAAAATGAGGCTTGGTATGGTTTCTATTCCTTAAGTAAGGATTGTTGTATACTTTCCCTGAAGTTTGATTTCTCTAAGGATAAATTTGAACAAATTATGAATCGGATTGATGTTACGACTACACTTGAAAGTGCTTCCAAGGAGCTTCGTTCTTTAATTATCCAGAGAGAGAATGGATCTCCAAGAATTCCTATCACATTTCCATATACAATATGCAAGAAGTTCAAGTTTCTTAGAGTTTTAAAAATAGAAAACATTGAAATCATTGGTAAATTGTAGCAGACTCAATCATTTTATGGTAAATAGGGGCACATGTGATATAAAAGAATTTAAGATTCCAAGTCGATCCCTTATCCTCAAATGTTGTTGAACTTTGTCTGATAAGATGCCAAATCAAGGAAGATCCGATGCCAATTCTTGGAATGTTTCCCCAATTGAGAAAGCTTGTACTTGGAAGGAAATCCTTTGCGGTACAAACATGATTTTTAAAGAGGAAAGTTTTCCAACCCTAAGATATCCTAAGTTAGAAAATCTAATGCATTTGGTGAAAAAAGGTGTTGCATAAAGAATTGGTGATAAAATGTGTATATAAATTCTACCTTTAATAAATCAAAATTTTTTGTGCAATTTAAAACCTTCAATTTTGAGTTGAATGGAATACGGGTTACTAACTTTTTATTTGAGATTTTACTTATTTATTTATTTAATTCTTAAAAAAAAAAAAAAAAATTTGACAGTACTAAAATATTATTTATTTACTATATGAAATATGAGTTATAAATAATTAGTGTTATATATGTATGTCTTAGATATGACAAATAAAATAAAAAGTACCCAAAATAACATTAAAAAAAAGGCTATTTTATTTTTTTTATTAAAAATGTACAAATAATGTTTACAATCATATTTATACTTCCAAGCTCCCTCGGAAAATTTAATCATATTTATACTCTTTAATTCATATTTTAAAATTAATACTTTATCCATTTTTCAAAATTGTTGTTACCTTAGGTCTATTAAAAAATATTAAAATTAAGATAATTTAGAAATTAATGAAAGTTAGTTCATAAGATTAATTGGATGAAATCCACATATACTAATTTTTTTTTTTAATAAAAAAAATTGACAATTTTGGTTCTAAACAAATTTATATTTCGGAATTTTAGTCATAAAATATTTGTTTTCTTAAAAAAAAAAAAAAAGATATTTTTTTTCACAAATTTAGTCAATTTTTTTTAAAATTTAACTGTTTGTGTAATTTTAATTAATTTAAAAAGTGACAATTAAGTCTCTTTACATATTATAATTTAGTCCCTTAAATTATGTAATATTTGTAATCTCAACCCTCTTCAAAATTGTTGTAATACTTCATCCCTTACCATATATATATATATATATATATATATATTTGAGGCATTTTAGCCTCTACCATACCTCGAACTCATAACTTCCCAAGGTCATAAGTGACGCTCCTACCAACTATATAATAAAACATATATAATAAAAAATAATAATAATAAACTAAAGCAGTAAAATGTAAATTTATAATATAAAATCTTTATTTGTTGTTTATAGACGAAAGTATAAATATATAAATAATATATATATATATATATAGATATATATATAGAGAGAGAGAGAGACAGACAGGGGGCCAAATTATTATTATTAATTTTTTTTTTATAATTATTGACTAGCATTGACCAACAATTATATTGAAGAAATTATAAAATTTATCAAAATTATTAAGATAAATGATGAAAAAGTATAAAATAATTTAAATAGAAATAAAATTACAAAAATTATATAAAATTTTATTTTCATAGCAAACTTATTTTCACATACTTAGGCAGAAAGTCATTCTAAATCTCAAAAATAAATATGCATAATATTCGAGGTAATTGAAGAATATATTCTTGACACATAAAAATATTCAATAATGTTAACTAATTTAACTAAAATTAAACAAAAAATATATCAAAACTCAAATATATTTAATATATATTAAATTATAAAAAAATTAAAGTCTAATAAGGATTAAATTCAATATAAAATTATTAATCTTCCATAAGGATTCTAATAAATTATTCAAAACAACTAATAAATTTTTTTTAAAAGTCTTCAATTGAAAATATATTTATGACATTTTACATACTTATGGCTAAAGTCATCCTAAACCTCAAGAGTAAGAATTGCATCTTTGTTTTGGTTTACTTTTTTAGATCAGTAAGGAATATATCATTTGAAAATTAACTATATATATATATATATGATTCACATTTAACTCTTGTTCAAAAACTTCTACCAAAACTATTTTTCTTCTTCATTTCTTTACATTCTTTCTTCTCTCTAGTAATGGCGGAATCTATCTCCATTCCTTTGATACATATTCAAAATTTGTTAGATGGAATAGTCCCATATTGGGTCAACGATAAACTACAAGAATTAAAGTCTATGCTGATCGAAATCCAAGAGAGTGAAACTAAGATATTAGTACTACAAGAATATCTAAGAGAGGAGTCTACGGAAAATATTTCTATTCGACGTTTGGCTTATGACATTGATGATCAACTTGACACAATCTATATTAGTATCAAATTATATAGAAGATGGGTCAACAGTGGTGGCATCCAAAGTGTCATTAAAACATTGGGTTCCAAATATTATAAAAGTAGAATTCTTCGCAACCTCAAATCGTCGATTAATCTTGTTCAACAAAGTAAATTTGCTAGAAATTTCGGCAATTCTATGTTAAGAGAAGAGGATGATCAGGTGCAAAGATGGAATGAGTTACAAAGATTAAACTCACTTTTCCACCACGATGATCAACAATTTTTCCCATGATTTCGAAAAAGGAGTTTCTGTTGTCCATCAAAATTCTTGGCATCTCATGAAGTATCTCAAAGGTAACAACGACGATGAAACAATTATTAAAATTGATTTATCAGCAGATTACATGTCTGTGAAAAAAATTTATTATCATTCTTATATGCGGAAGCATTTCCAAGCTTTTGCTTGGGTTTCTATGGTAAGGAAGCCAGTTATAAGTGCATACCGTGATATTTTAAAGCAACTTCTCTCAAATAATACGAAGAATGATGTCGTCGGACTAAATTTATTTATTTAGTATATATTTACTATCAAATTATATACAAAATATTTTATAAAATTAGTTTTTTGAATGGATGATTTATATAATTAAATTTTTATAATATTAATTATGTATTAGTTACCTTAATATGAATATTTTCTTTTTTAAAAATAGATTAAGAACATTATGAAAAGAATGTGAGTTTATATATATATATATATATATATAAATGTATGTATATTTATTTTGAATAATTAGTTATTTATGCTTGTAATTTTATTTGATGGTTGATCTTTGAATTTTAAAATACTTTCTTTAAAAATAAAATTCAAAGATTATGTGAAACTTTAGTAGAATTGTATAAATATTGGAAAAGAAATTTGACTGTAGTATTATTATCTTGTAGAAGGTGCAATTTATCATAAATTCAAAGAAATTGGATTGGACTTAATTGAGAAATGCAAAGGAGTGCCACGACAAATAATTAAAATTGGAGGTGTTTTGAAAGAAAATATGTCTATTCATTATTGGAAAATGGTGCAAACATCCTTAAGCTACCATTTTAGTTCAGATCAACATTGGAAGATTGTAGCTTTATGTTACGATCATTTAGCATTTTATCTAAAGGCATGTTTTCTCTATTTTGGACAATTTTGCAAGGGTGAAGATATAAATACAGAAATGTTGTACCAAATGTGGATAGCTGAAGGACTAGTCACATCGATTTGTTGGTTGAAGGAAAAACACTAATGGATATAGCGGAAGAGTATTTGGCTATATATCTTTGCAAAAAGGTTTTTGATTGATGTCCAAGTATCAAAATTTTCAAGTGCAAGAAGGTTTGAGCTATGTCATATTGATAATTTTGTAAAGAATTTTTGTCTACAACCTGAAAAATTGCACGAAAATTTTCAAATGATAAATGAGACTCCAATCGACTTCTATTCCTCAAGTCGGGGTGGTCATAGAATTTCCATGAAAGTTTGATTTCTCTGTAGAAGAAATTGATCAAAATATGATTGACGACGAGGTCACAAATACACTTAACAAAGCTTTGTTGGGCCCGTTTCTCATCGGGTTGCGTCGCCTCCTCACCTAACTCCACATTAGTATGATATTGTCCGCTTTGGGCCTAAACCCTCACGGTTTTGTTCTTGGGACTTTCCCAAAAGGCCTCAATACTAATGGAGTATGTGAGAATTTCTTATATGTAGGCAATCCTTTGCCTATTTTTTTCAATGTGGGACTTTGGGTTGAAATCCAACCCCAACAAGCTTCGGATGAACTTCGTTCTTTACTTATCCAGAAAGAGAACAAAAAAATTCCTATATCCTTTCCATCTAAGATATACCAGAATTAAGTTCAAGTTTCTTGAGTTTTGAAAATAGAGAACTTTGAAATCCATGGTGGAAAGTTTCCCAAAGACATAGGAACCCTAATTCATTTAAGGTTTCTTAGTCTAGAAGGCTCTACAGATTGAAGAACTTCCGTAACCCTCGAAAACTTGAAATTCATGCAAACACTTGATCTTAGAGTAGCTGAAATTATTCCGAGGGGAATTATTGTGCCTAATGTGCTTTGGAACTTAAAAGAATTGAGGCATCTTTATCTACCTACTTGTCATAAAGTTCTAGAAGAAAAAGATAAATTATTCTTCAATGGTTTGAAAAAAAACTAGAGACACCTGTCAACTTTGATATCTAGAAAGTTGAGCTTACTAGTTAGGAATGGGCGAGTCTACGACACATTGATGCAAGACTTTATGGAAAGAAGAGCATTTATGATATGATTGATTGTATTAACAAGAGGGGTGAAAAGTTGAAGGAGACATTCTTACATGTAAATTTGTTGGGTTTTAGTTATGAGGAAAGTGATGTTCCACTCGAAGAAGTGCTCATCAATTGTAGCAGACTCAACCATTTTATGGTAAATTGGGGCACGTGTGATATAAAAGAATTTAAGATTCCAAGTCCCTTATCTTCAAATCTTGTTGAACTTTGTCCGATAAGATGCCAAATCAAGGAAGATCCGATGCCAATTCTTGGAATGTTTCCCCAATTGAGAAAGCTTTTACTTGGAAGGAAATCCTTTGCGGGTACAAGCATGATTTTTAAAGAGGAAAGTTTTCCAACCCTAAGATATCTTAAGTTAGAAAATCTAATGCATTTAGAGCATATGGAGATTTGTGAAAATAGCATGTCTAATTTGTTTTGTCTTGAAATTATTGTTGTCTTAGATTGGAGATCATTCCTCATGGTTGAGGTTCATCAAAACTCTTACTGAATTAAAGTTTATCATGCCTAAAACGTTCAATGATAAGATCCGTGTACAAGATATAGTTTATCATGTACCGTTTATTTTTTTAGAGGATTGGTGAAGAAAGGTATTGCATAGAGAAATGGTGATAGAATGTGTATATAAATTCAAGTATATGTACCTTTGAGATCATGGAATGAAATTATTCATAAATAATCCTTTTCATTGACTAAGTCTGAAATTGTTGTGTTTTAAGATATCTATTTTAGCATTTATAAATTGGAGACTCTAAATGAGGAAAACAATGAGTAACTCTAGCTATATTTTAAGCATTATTTTTAAGTAAAAAAAAATTGTATTAGAAAATTTGTATTGTTTTCTTCGGTTTGTATTACGAAGCATTCATATATTTGAATCACATGTCATAATAAATCATAAGTTTATTGATTTAAGAAATTTTATCAATTGGCATGACTGGTTAAGGAATCCCAATTCAATATGATGTTAAAAATTATTAAAAATTCACATTAAAATTCATTGAAAACCTAGAGATTTTTCAATGAAGATAAATTTTCATGTGTTACTTGTCCTCTTGTGATAACTTAAGACCCTCCTTGCTTCTACTAATTCTCATCCCGAGAATTTGTCTTGCTTCTCCCAGGTCTTTCATCGCAAATTCGTCTGAGAGCTTCGTCTTCAAGTTATTGATCTCATGCAAATTTGCTCCTACTATCAGCATGTCATCAACATATAGGAGCAATATCAAGTAGGACTCTTCAAGCCTCTTGAAGTAACAACAGTGGTCAGTCTCACACCTCAAGAATCCAGCATTTTTGATAAAGCTGTCAAACCTTTTATACCACTGTCTCGGAGCTTGTTTCAATCCATACAAACTCCTTTGAAGCTTACAGACTAGCTTTTCCTTCCCTTTGACTTCAAAGCCTTCAGGTTGTTTCATGTAGATTTCTTCATCCAAATCACCGTGAAGAAATGCCGTTTTTACATCCATCTTGTGAAGATGTAAATCTTCCTTTGCTACCAGCCCAAGAACAGTTCTAATGGTCACCAACTTGACTACAGGAGAGAATATTTCTGTGTAGTCAATGCCTTCCTTTTGTTGGAACCCCTTCACAACAAGCCGTGCTTTATAACGCTTGCTTCCATCATGTTCTTCTTTTATTCGGTAGACCCACTTGTTATGCAATGCCTTTTTCTCCTTAGGCAATTCAGCTAACTCCCACGTGTGGTTGGACATCGGAGAGTCCATCTCATCTTTCATCGCAAGCTCCCACTTAATCGATTCATCAACTTGCATTGCTTCTTCATAACATTCCGGCTCGCCTCCATCCGTGAGCGAATGTAGTTGAGCGATGGAGAATATCTTACGGGTTTCTCGATGGTTCCGTTTGACCGTCGAAACTCTGTAAATGGCGTATGTGGGATCACTTCGAGGCATCATTCTCATTTTCCTCATTGTTCTCTTCTTGAGAAATTTGATCTTCTGCCGTTGTGGTATCCTCGATGCAACTCTGGTGCCAGGATATCTCCCAAATCAACAACTCTGGACTCCTTCCTCTCGGAGCTTTCTTTTAGCTTATCCTTGTACAACGATCCTTCGTTGAACACAACATTCTTGCTGCGAGATGATCTTCCGATTTCGGTCATCCGAGAACCGATAACCGAACTCGGTATCACCATAACCAATAAAGTAACACTTCTTCGATTTTGCATCAAGTTTACTTCTTGCAGCATCATCAACGTGAACATAAGCTAAGCAACCAAACACCTTTAGAAAAGAAAGATTTACTTTCTTGCCGCTCCAAACTTCTTCAGGGATCTTGAATCCCATTGGAACAGACGGTCCTCTCGTTTATTAAGAAGGCCGCCGTATTGATTGCATCTGCCCGGAAAGTTTTGGGCAACCCACAATGCAATCTCATGCTCCTTGCACGTTCATTCAGCGTCCTGTTCATCCTTTATGCTATTCTATTCTGTTGAGGCGTTCCAAGAATAGTCTTTACCATCTTGATCCCATTATCGCGCAGTATCTTCCGAAACTCCTCGCTAATGTATTCTCCACCATTATCGGACCTTAAGCACTTCAACTTGAGATTCGTCTCAATCTCAACCATGGTTTTCCATCTTTTGAAAACCGAAAACACTTCATACTTGTTCTTCATGAAGTAGACCCACACCTTCCTTGTGGAGTCGTCAATAAAGGTCACATAGTAGTACGAACCTCTTAGCGATGCGACAGAGCGGGTCCCCATACATCGGTATGCACCAGCTCCAACTTCTCGGCTTTTGGCTCCCTTCCTCCTTTTGAGGAAACTAACTCGTTTCGGTCTTCCAAGGATGCAACTTTCACACATCTCATGATCCACCGTCTTCGGATCCGGGAGTACGCCATTTTCCACCAAAAGCTTCATGCCTTTCTCACTCATGTGTCCCAATCTATAATGCCACAACTTAGTCTGCTTGGCATTCTCGACAACAAGGAACGGTGTCTTGATAACTCATCGTCATATAAAGAGTGCCTCTTTTATGACCTCCTGGAAACCACCATAGAACCTTTCTTCACTTTCCAGGCTCCACCACCAAAGTTGACATTGTGCCCCGGTATCATCAAGTTGTCCAACCGAGATTAGGTTTCGCATGAACTTTGGCACTTGTCTAACCTTTGTGATCTTCCACACGCGTCCATCTGACATCTTCAAATTGATATCTCCAATACCAATTATATCCAAAGGTAAACCATCAGCTAGATATACCTTCCCATAATTTCCAGCAACATAGTTCTCCATAATGTTGTGGTGTGGTGTGGTGTGAAATGATGCTCTGAGTCAAGAACCCAAGAATCGATCGGACTATCAACATAGGAGATCGATGCTTTGGCGGTTTTTAAAGCTGCATCTTGAGCTTTTCTTGGAGAATCAACAGACACTACCAATGCATCACCAATTTCATGTGTAACCGCATTGGCTCCGCCTTCCTTGTTGCCTTCCCTCTTCGGTTGTGCCCAATAATTCCTTTTTATGTGGCCAGTCTTTCCACAGTTCCAACATTCAACAGGCTGCTTGAATTTGGACTGACTTCTTCCATTTCTTGACTTCGATCTGCCATTGTTCCGGTTGTTTCTATCTTGGCTTCTTCCTCTGTTTTCCACGTTGAAAGCAGAGCTCGTTGATGCTTCACCGGAATCTATCCTACGAACTTCTTCAGCAAGGATACGATCTCGAACATCATTAAATTTAAGCTTATGATTTCCCACAGAATTACTAACCGCTGCCCTCATTGGCTCCCAACTATTTGGCAGAGATGCCAACAAAATCAATGCTCGCACTTCATCATCAAACTCGATTTCAACGGATGACAATTGGTTGACAATCGTGTTGAACTCATTTACGTGTGCAGCAACATGGCCACCTTCTTCCATCTTTAAGTGAAAAAGTTTCTTCATGAGAAATACCTTGTTGTTTGCTGAAGGTTTCTCATACATATCCGAGAGAACTTTCATGAGCCCTTCCGTGGTCTTCTCCTTCGCAACGTTGTGAGCAACGCGTTTTCGATAGTGTTAATCGATAACACCCGAACTTGTCTATCAAGGAGATTCCATTCTTCCCGATCCATCTTCTCGGGCTTCTTGCTCGGTGGTTGATGAAGCTTCTTTCCGTACAGATAATCTTCGATTTGCATTCTCCAAAATGCATAATCTGTACCGTCAAATTTCCCGATACTGTGTGCCAAACCATCTTCGCTTCCCATCGTTTCGATTATTTTGCGAACCACCGTGTATTAAAACACCTCCGTCGACAAACCGATGTCGCCGACAAGTTTTACTATTTACGTGAATAGTAAACACGTGAATAGTAACCTCGCAAAAAACTTGACCAAGATTATCGCAACCTTTGTTTTGATACCAGGTTGTTAGGAAATAACGTCAAATTTCAGAGAAACGATATATGGGACCAACAAAACACGCACACAATTTGATAACGGAGTTCGGCCAAATTGAGCCTACGTCTCCGGACTGCCAGAATCTTTATATTATTAACCGGGAAATTCTACAACACTCTCAACTCACACCCAAACCCGATAACACTCGATCTTTTTAATATTCTTCTTGTGTTTGAGATTTTTTTTTTTTGTTTTTTTGGGATGATAATGAAACTCATCCTGGCTTGGTATTTATAGGAGATTTGGGGAGGGTTGTTGTGCAGCAATTGTTGAGATTTGTTGTGCAGCAATTGTTGACTTTTAATTAACATCTACAACCTGAAAGATTGGATGAGTATTTTCAAATGGAAAATGAGGCTTGGTATGGTTTCTATTCCTTAAGTAAGGATTGTTGTATACTTTCCCCGAAGTTTGATTTCTCTAAGGATAAATTTGAACAAATTATGAATCGGATTGATGTTACGACTACACTTGAAAGTGCTTCCAAGGAGCTTCGTTCTTTAATTATCCAGAGAGAGAATGGATCTCCAAGAATTCCTATCACATTTCCATATACAATATGCAAGAAGTTCAAGTTTCTTAGAGTTTTAAAAATAGAAAACATTGAAATCATTGGTAAATTGTAGCAGACTCAATCATTTTATGGTAAATAGGGGCACATGTGATATAAAAGAATTTAAGATTCCAAGTCGATCCCTTATCCTCAAATGTTGTTGAACTTTGTCCGATAAGATGCCAAATCAAGGAAGATCCGATGCCAATTCTTGGAATGTTTCCCCAATTGAGAAAGCTTGTACTTGGAAGGAAATCCTTTGCAGGTACAAACATGATTTTTAAAGAGGAAAGTTTTCCAACCCTAAGATATCCTAAGTTAGAAAATCTAATGCATTTGGTGAAAAAAGGTGTTGCATAAAGAATTGGTGATAAAATGTGTATATAAATTCTACCTTTAATAAATCAAAATTTTTTGTGCAATTTAAAACCTTCAATTTTGAGTTGAATGGAATACGGGTTACTAACTTTTTATTTGAGATTTTACTTATTTATTTATTTAATTCTTAAAAAAAAAAAAAAAATTTGACAGTACTAAAATATTATTTATTTACTATATGAAATATGAGTTATAAATAATTAGTGTTATATATGTATGTCTTAGATATGACAAATAAAATAAAAAGTACCCAAAATAACATTAAAAAAAAGGCTATTTTATTTTTTTTATTAAAAATGTACAAATAATGTTTACAATCATATTTATACTTCCAAGCTCCCTCGGAAAATTTAATCATATTTATACTCTTTAATTCATATTTTAAAATTAATACTTTATCCATTTTTCAAAATTGTTGTTACCTTAGGTCTATTAAAAAATATTAAAATTAAGATAATTTAGAAATTAATGAAAGTTAGTTCATAAGATTAATTGGATGAAATCCACATATACTAATTTTTTTTTTTATAAAAAAAATTGACAATTTTGGTTCTAAACAAATTTATATTTCGGAATTTTAGTCATAAAATATTTGTTTTCTTAAAAAAAAAAAAAAAATATTTTTTTCACAAATTTAGTCAATTTTTTTTAAAATTTAACTGTTTGTGTAATTTTAATTAATTTAAAAAGTGACAATTAAGTCTCTTTACATATTATAATTTAGTCCCTTAAATTATGTAATATTTGTAATCTCAACCCTCTTCAAAATTGTTGTAATACTTCATCCCTTACCATATATATATATATATATATATATATAATTTGAGGCATTTTAGCCTCTGCCATACCTCGAACTCATAACTTCCCAAGGTCATAAGTGACGCTCCTACCAACTATATAATAAAAAATATATAATAAAAAATAATAATAATAAACTAAAGCAGTAAAATGTAAATTTATAATATAAAATCTTTATTTGTTGTTTATAGACGAAAGTATAAATATATAAATAATATATATATATATATATATAATATATATATAGAGAGAGAGAGAGAGACAGACAGAGGGGCCAAATTATTATTATTAATTTTTTTTTTTATAATTATTGACTAGCATTGACCAACAATTATATTGAAGAAATTATAAAATTTATCAAAATTATTAAGATAAATGATGAAAAAGTATAAAATAATTTAAATAGAAATAAAATTACAAAAATTATATAAAATTTTATTTTCATAGCAAACTTATTTTCACATACTTAGGCAGAAAGTCATTCTAAATCTCAAAAATAAATATGCATAATATTCGAGGTAATTGAAGAATATATTCTTGACACATAAAAATATTCAATAATGTTAACTAATTTAACTAAAATTAAACAAAAAATATATCAAAACTCAAATATATTTAATATATATTAAATTATAAAAAAAATAAAGTCTAATAAGGATTAAATTCAATATAAAATTATTAATCTTCCATAAGGATTCTAATAAATTATTCAAAACAACTAATAAAATTTTTTTAAAAGTCTTCAATTGAAAATATATTTATGACATTTTACATACTTATGGCTAAAGTCATCCTAAACCTCAAGAGTAAGAATTGCATCTTTGTTTTGGTTTACTTTTTTAGATCAGTAAGGAATATATCATTTGAAAATTAACTATATATATATATATATAGATTCACATTTAACTCTTGTTCAAAAACTTCTACCAAAACTATTTTTCTTCTTCATTTCTTTACGATTCTTTCTTCTCTCTAGTAATGGCGGAATCTATCTCCATTCCTTTGATACATATTCAAAATTTGTTAGATGGAATAGTCCCATATTGGGTCAACGATAAACTACAAGAATTAAAGTCTATGCTGATCGAAATCCAAGAGAGTGAAACTAAGATATTAGTACTACAAGAATATCTAAGAGAGGAGTCTACGGAAAATATTTCTATTCGACGTTTGGCTTATGACATTGATGATCAACTTGACACAATCTATATTAGTATCAAATTATATAGAAGATGGGTCAACAGTGGTGGCATCCAAAGTGTCATTAAAACATTGGGTTCCAAATATTATAAAAGTAGAATTCTTCGCAACCTCAAATCGTCGATTAATCTTGTTCAACAAAGTAAATTTGCTAGAAATTTCGGCAATTCTATGTTAAGAGAAGAGGATGATCAGGTGCAAAGATGGAATGAGTTACAAAGATTAAACTCACTTTTCCACCACGATGATCAACAATTTTTCCCATGATTTCGAAAAAGGAGTTTCTGTTTTCCATCAAAATTCTTGGCATCTCATGAAGTATCTCAAAGGTAACAACGACGATGAAACAATTATTAAAATTGATTTATCAGCAAATAATATTCCTTGGAAAAACCTTTTTATCATTCTTATATGCGGAAGCATTTCCAAGCTTTTGCTTGGGTTTCTATGGTAAGGAAGCCAGTAATAACTGCATACCGTGATATTTTAAAGCAACTTCTCTCAAATAATAAGAAGAATGATGTCGTCGGACTAAATTTATTTATTTAGTATATATTTACTATCAAATTATATACAAAATATTTTATAAAATTAGTTTTTTGAATGGATGATTTATATAATTAAATTTTTATAATATTAATTATGTATTAGTTACCTTAATATGAATATTTTCTTTTTTAAAAATAGATTAAGAACATTATGAAAAGAATGTGAGTTTATATATATATATATATATATATAAATGTATGTATATTTATTTTGAATAATTAGTTATTTATGCTTGTAATTTTATTTGATGGTTGATCTTTGAATTTTAAAATACTTTCTTTAAAAATAAAATTCAAAGATTATGTGAAACTTTAGTAGAATTGTATAAATATTGGAAAAGAAATTTGACTGTAGTATTATTATCTTGTAGAAGGTGCAATTTATCATAAATTCAAAGAAATTGGATTGGACTTAATTGAGAAATGCAAAGGAGTGCCACGACAAATAATTAAAATTGGAGGTGTTTTGAAAGAAAATATGTCTATTCATTATTGGAAAATGCTGCAAACATCCTTAAGCTACCATTTTAGTTCAGATCAACATTGGAAGATTGTAGCTTTATGTTACGATCATTTAGCATTTTATCTAAAGGCATGTTTTCTCTATTTTGGACAATTTTGCAAGGGTGAAGATATAAATACAGAAATGTTGTACCAAATGTGGATAGCTGAAGGACTAGTCACATCAGATTTGTTGGTTGAAGGAAAAACACTAATGGATATAGCAGAAGAGTATTTGGCTATATATCTTTGCAAAAAGGTTTTTGATTGATGTCCAAGTATCAAAATTTTCAAGTGCAAGAAGGTTTGAGCTATGTCATATTGATAATTTTGTAAAGAATTTTTGTCTACAACCTGAAAAATTGCACGAAAATTTTCAAATGATAAATGAGACTCCAATCGACTTCTATTCCTCAAGTCGGGGTGGTCATAGAATTTCCATGAAAGTTTGATTTCTCTGTAGAAGAAATTGATCAAAATATGATTGACGACGAGGTCACAAATACACTTAACAAAGCTTTGTTGGGCCCGTTTCTCATCGGGTTGCGTCGCCTCCTCACCTAACTCCACATTAGTATGATATTGTCCGCTTTGGGCCTAAACCCTCACGGTTTTGTTCTTGGGACTTTCCCAAAAGGCCTCAATACTAATGGAGTATGTGAGAATTTCTTATATGTAGGCAATCCTTTGCCTATTTTTTTCAATGTGGGACTTTGGGTTGAAATCCAACCCCAACAAGCTTCGGATGAACTTCGTTCTTTACTTATCCAGAAAGAGAACAAAAAAATTCCTATATCCTTTCCATCTAAGATAAACCAGAATTAAGTTCAAGTTTCTTGAGTTTTGAAAATAGAGAACTTTGAAATCCATGGTGGAAAGTTTCCCAAAGACATAGGAACCCTAATTCATTTAAGGTTTCTTAGTCTAGAAGGCTCTACAGTTGAAGAACTTCCTGTAACCCTCGAAAACTTGAAATTCATGCAAACACTTGATCTTAGAGTAGCTGAAATTATTCCGAGGGGAATTATTGTGCCTAATGTGCTTTGGAACTTAAAAGAATTGAGGCATCTTTATCTACCTACTTGTCATAAAGTTCTAGAAGAAAAAGATAAATTATTCTTCAATGGTTTGAAAAAAAACTAGAGACACCTGTCAACTTTGATATCTAGAAAGTTGAGCTTACTAGTTTGGAATGGGCGAGTCTACGACACATTGATGCAAGACTTTATGGAAAGAAGAGCATTTATGATATGATTGATTGTATTAACAAGAGGGGTGAAAAGTTGAAGGAGACATTCTTACATGTAAATTTGTTGGGTTTTAGTTATGAGGAAAGTGATGTTCCACTCGAAGATGTGCTCATCAATTGTAGCAGACTCAACCATTTTATGGTAAATTGGGGCACGTGTGATATAAAAGAATTTAAGATTCCAAGTCCCTTATCTTCAAATCTTGTTGAACTTTGTCCGATAAGATGCCAAATCAAGGAAAGATCCGATGCCAATTCTTGGAATGTTTCCCCAATTGAGAAAGCTTTTACTTGGAAGGAAATCCTTTGCGGGTACAAGCATGATTTTTAAAGAGGAAAGTTTTCCAACCCTAAGATATCTTAAGTTAGAAAATCTAATGCATTTAGAGCATATGGAGATTTGTGAAAATAGCATGTCTAATTTGTTTTGTCTTGAAATTATTGTTGTCTTAGATTGGAGATCATTCCTCATGGTTGAGGTTCATCAAAACTCTTACTGAATTAATTAAAGTTTATCATGCCTAAAACGTTCAATGATAAGATCCGTGTACAAGATATAGTTTATCATGTACCGTTTATTTTTTTAGAGGATTGGTGAAGAAAGGTATTGCATAGAGAAATGGTGATAGAATGTGTATATAAATTCAAGTATATGTACCTTTGAGATCATGGAATGAAATTATTCATAAATAATCCTTTTCATTGACTAAGTCTGAAATTGTTGTGTTTTAAGATATCTATTTTAGCATTTATAAATTGGAGACTCTAAATGAGGAAAACAATGAGTAACTCTAGCTATATTTTAAGCATTATTTTTAAGTAAAAAAAAATTGTATTAGAAAATTTGTATTGTTTTCTTCTGGTTTGTATTACAGAAGCATTCATATATTTGAATCACATGTCATAATAAATCATAAGTTTATTGATTTAAGAAATTTTATCAATTGGCATGACTGGTTAAGGAATCCCAATTCAATATGATGTTAAAAATTATTAAAAATTCACATTAAAATTCATTGAAAACCTAGAGATTTTTCAATGAAGATAAATTTTCATGTGTTACTTGTTCTCAAGGTAAATTAATTATTCAGTCATCTCCC
The DNA here is from genome assembly GCA_025388415.1 of Cynanchum wilfordii. Taxonomy (NCBI): domain Eukaryota; kingdom Viridiplantae; phylum Streptophyta; class Magnoliopsida; order Gentianales; family Apocynaceae; genus Cynanchum; species Cynanchum wilfordii. The sequence goes on along the minus strand of JAHSUH010003705.1, from coordinate 26,208 downwards.
ACTAAAATTGAAATTGAATTCTAATATTTTTTGAAATAAATCAAAGATATATATATATATATATATATATATATATATATATATGTGTGTGTGTGTGTGTGTGTGTGTGTGTGTGTGTGTGTGTGTGTGTGTGATCATTTTGATATTTTATGGTTTTAAAAGACGCATTTAGAAGGAAATATTTATGTAACTCATAACTTGGATTTTGTGAGATTGCTTATGGAAGTTATAAGACTATGAGCACAATATGTTTGATAAGTTGTGATAACTATTGGATTAAATATAACATCACACAATTCATGTTCATACCTAAAATAGGGTAGCTGAGAAGTTGATTAAGTGACTTCAGTTGATAGTTAGATGATAGCATGTGAATTTATATATTTTTTACCTCTTATGCTTAGTAATTGTTTCATCTATTCTATCATTTTAAAACTTTTATGTGTAATCTTGGTTATCAATATTCTCTTTTGATTCCAAGATACTAAAAAAATAAAAAAGAGTATGATAATCATACTAAATTTTGAATGATATCCAAGAATCCTAATTTTCATCTACAAGATGATTTCTTTGGTTTGAAACCGGATCTGGCAGCACTATGACTGAATTGGGTGTCGAACCCCCAACCTTTAGGTTGGGAGCATGGGTGTTGACCACTCGGCCACAACCCATTTGACCTACAAGATGATTTCGTATGTTTAAACTTGAAAGATTGTAGATTTTTTTTTATTGGGGGGATTTCTTTTTTTATTTTTTTATGAAGTTTGGTTTCTTTTTTTTTATACGCGTATTTTTTGTATTAATTTGGGTTTTTTTTTTTTTTTTTTTTTTTTTTTTTTTTTTTTTTTTTTTTTTTTTTTAAGGGTGTTTTTATTTTTATTTTTTTTTTTTATTTTTTTAATTTTTTAATATAACATCCTTTAATTAATATTTTAAAATTAATAATTCATCCAATTTTTTTAACTATTGTTATTTTGTAAAATTTTAGGCCATTAAAAATACTAAAATTAAGATATTAAAAAATTAAAAAACATTTCAGTTTATTTTTCTTTAATATAAATAATAATTAGTGATAATTTAATTATAACATATTTTGATTAATTTATTGATATTAATAAATAATACTTTAAAAATCATTATTGAACATTTATCATTTCCCAAAAAAATGAAATCTATAATTTAATTTTATCGATCAAATAATTATAAAAATAAATAAACAAATAAAAAATAATTATAAAACGAAAAATAAACACACAAACAAATGTAAAGTACTTAATTATTGTAAAAAAACTTATTCTAAACAAATAAGTATCGATATTTTTATTTTATAATTTTCACATACTTAGTGCTAAAGCCATCCCAAACCTCAAAAATACAAATTTTTGGTTACTTTCTTTTGCTTTTAAACATGATATTACGTATTGATATAATTGAGGAATATTCTTTACACTTAAAAAAAAAATATTTTTAAAAAAATACATAACTATGATTATAAGTATTAATATTTTGTAACCTTTCATATACTTAGAGGTAAAGCCATCCTTAACCTCAAAAGTAAAACTTTAGATATTTCTTTTAGTTTGCTTGTGTATGTAATTAAAGAATGTATCATTCACAAGTAATTGATATTCTAACAAAACTTATTCAAACAAACTACATTTTAAAAGAGTCTCCAATCAAAAAAATATTTTTGTAACCTTTCGTATACTTAAAGTTAAAGTCATCCTAAACCTCCAATCTTAAATTTTAGATATTCTTTTACAATACTTGTTGATTAATTAAAGAATATATCATGGGTAAATAATATATATATATATATAATGTTTGTGCATTTATAATTCATTGCCATAGGACTCACTTGCAAACAATCATACTCTTTAATTATCTTGATCCTTGTTCAAGAATTCCTGTCAAATTACTCTTCTTCTTTGTTTCTCTAAAATTCCTTTCTTTCTCTAGTAATGGCTGAATCTATCTCTATTCCTTTAACACATATTCAAAGTATATTGGATGAAGCAGCTCCCTCTTGGATCAATAGTAGACTGGATGAATTAAAGTCTATGCTAATTAAAATTGCACGGAGTACAGATTACAAACTACTACAAAATCTAGCAAAAGATGAGTGTAAACAATTAGAGAAGATGACAAATGATATTCGACAGTTTTCTTATCAGATTGATGATCAACTTGACGCAATCAATATCAATATCAAATCATGTGGGAGATTGATCAGCAGTAGCATCCCAAATGTTATCAAAACACTAGGTATTGCATACCATAAAAGTAAGTTTCTTCACAATATTAAATCATTGATTAATCTTGTTCAAAAAAATAAATTTGTTGAAAGTCTGAATTTTGACATAAAAGAACGGAATGAATTACAAAGACTAAGCCCACACCACCACCATGACTACCCCGATATTTTTTCCAATGATTTTGAGCAAATAAATTACTCTCTCAAACGTTATTTCAGGCATGTTCTTGATAGACCAATTATTGAAATTGATCTTTCAAGGGAATATGTATATGTCAAAGCAATTTATGATAACATTCTTAGAGAGAAGTATTTTCAATATATTGCTTGGGTTTACGTGAAATATAGCTCAACAAGAATATTTGTATATCGTGACATTCTAAAGCAACTTTTTTCAAGTGATCATAAAAAGAATGATGTTGTTGGACTAATGGCTATGAATGAGGATGAACTTCAAAAGAGTTGATGGAAGTGCTCACAAGCTATAAATGTCTTATCATTCTTACTTTTCATCGATCAATAGATGATCAAAATTTAGTTAATCAATTTAATATCCCGATGAGAAGCAAATTATTGGTTATTACTCATGAAGATTATTTGGATTGCAATCATTTGTCGGGTTATGGATGGGATCTACTTGAATCAATAACAATTGCAAAGAATGATTTTAGAAAAGGTTAGTATAATGAATACCTTCTATTTTTTTCTGTCTTCACTAATGCATCATATTTTCTAATATTTTAATTCTATATTTCAAAATTAATAGAACTTGAATTCATAGAAAGCTAACAAAAATGAAAACAATTAAGAAATTTCGAGTATATTTTATCGATAATTTTGACCTCTATTTTTCCTTTTAAAATTAATAGATTTTTAGTTTTTTTGGGGGAATAAGGTGTCCTTTTATTTAATTTTTTATAAGTATTTAAAATATTTTACATATCTCTTAATCTTTGTCTTTCTATTTTTATTTTTTCCGAATGAATTTCAATCTTAAATACTTTATTAGTCAATAGTAAATTCATCCCTAATTTTTTTTTTAAACATTGCTTTAGATTCTTCCTCCTCCCACCGTACCTTTTTCTCCCTAAAGTTTTTACCCCTCATATATATATATATATATATATAAAATTTATAGAAAATATGAAAATAAATTTAATAAATAGGTTAAAATACAAAATAATATCTTTGCATGTTTAATAGTATTACTATCTACATGTTGGAAGAGATATGTAACTTTGTATACTATTCTCTTGTAGAATATTTAGATTCTGAACAATTAGAACTAATTGGATGGTTATTAACCGATAAGTGCAATGGCAAGCCACGACAAATCATCAGAATTGGAGGAATTTTGAGAGGAAATGTATCAATTAATCACTGGGAAATGGTGCAAAGATCCTTAAGCTATCGTAATTCTTCAGATAATCATTGGAAGATTGTGGCTTTAAGTTACGACCATTTACCAATTCATTTAAAGGCTTGCTTTCTCTATTTTGGACAATTTTGGAAAGATATTGATATAAGTACTGAAATGTTGTATCAAATGTGGATGGCTGAAGGACTAATTACAACAATGGATATAGCAGAAGAGTATTTGGCTATGTTTGCAGGAATGCTTTTGATTGATGTCCAAGAATCAAAATTTTCAACATCAAGAAGGTTTGTGTTTTGTCGTATTGATGATTTTATTAAAAAAATTTTGTCCGCATCCCGATGATATTGAAGCTACAAGTTTATCTTATCAACTGGTAGAGAACACTTTATATGGTTTAAAATCCTCAAGTAGAGATGGTTTTAGACTTTCCATGAAGTTTGATATCTCTTCTCAAGAAATTAAACAATAAATGGTATTGACGTTGAGATTCTAAATACAATTAGATTAGCTTCCTATAAACTTCGTTCTTTGCTTTTCCAGAAAGAAAATGGAATTCCAAGAATTAAGATCTCATTTCCATCCGAGATATGCAAGAAGTTCAAGTTTCTTAGAGTTTTAAAAATAGAGAACTTTGAAATCCATGGTGGAAAGTTACCTAAAGACATAAAAACCCTAATCCATCTAAGGTTTCTTAGTTTGGAAGGCTCTACTTTTGAAGAATTTCCAGAAACCCTCGGAAACTTTCCATTCATGCAAACACTTGATCTAAGAGTAACTGAAATTATTCCCAGGGAATTGTTGTGCCTAATGTACTTTGGAAGCTAAAAGAATTGATAAATCTTTATCTACCTATTTGTCATCGATTGCCAAAAGGAAAAGACAAATTGTCCTTAAATGGTTTGAATAAACTTGAAACACTTGTTAACTTTGATATCGACAAAGTTGAGCTTACTAGTTTAGAATCGAAGAGTCTACGGCACATTGATGCAAGAGTTCATGGAAAGAAGAGCATTTGTGATGTGATTGATTATATTAACAAAAGTGGATACAAGTTGAAGGAGACATTCTTGCACGTAAGTTTTTCAAGTTTTAGCTATGAGGAAAGTAATGTTCCGATTGAAGATGTGTTCAATTGTAGCAAACTCAACCATTTCATGGTAAATTGGGGTAGGTGTGATTTAAATAAATTTAAGGATCCAAGTCCCTTCTCTTCAAATCTTATTGAACTTTGTTTGATAAGGTGCCAAATTAGGGAAGATCCGATGCCAATTCTTGGAAATTTTCCCCAATTGAGAAAGCTTTTCCTTGGAAAGAAAACCTTCATGGGTACATACATGACTTTTGAAGATGATAGTTTTCGGGCCTTAAGACATTTCAAGATAGAAAATCTACCGTATTTGGAGAAGTTGGAGATTTATAATGGAAGCATGGACAATCTTTCTTATCTTGAAATTATATCTTGTCTTAAATTGAAGACGATTCCTTATGGGTTTAAGTTTCTTAGTAATGTGATTGAATTGAAGCTCATAATGCCTAAAAAGTTTAATGATAGATCCGTATACAAAATGAAAATGGAAGAGATATTTTAAAACGGTTGAACATGTACCATTCATTTTTCTTAGAGGATTTGTGACAAAAAGTGTAAAAAATTGGTGAAAAAAAAATATATATATATATATATATATATATATATTTTCTACTTCAAGTATGGGAACTTTTAACAAGAGGAGCTTTCAAGAATCAGAACGTTTGGTGCAAAATAAAAACCTTCAATCTTGGGGTGAAAGGAATACTGGTAAGTAATTTTTCATCATTTTTTTTTTACTTTTTAAATTTTCATTTGTTTCTTATTTTGAATTTCAACTCACATAGAGGGCTTAACATAATACTTGATGAAATTTTTTGTTGTCTTTTATGGAAAATAACTTTCTTTAGTTCTTGTATTATCGAAAAAAAAATTTTTTTTTTTTTTTTTAACGACTAATGAAACACACACTAATATATATATATAACTGCTGATATATAGGTTTATAATTGAAATTATATCAGTATTCAAGAGCATGATTTAGACTCTTGAAGTTCAAGTCAAACTAAATTTAAATTAATTGGAGTAGTAACTCTTGATTATCGAATGATCTAAAAATAAAATATAATTGCAGCAATTATTTTTTTTTTTCAAAGCTATAGATAGTCAAAGTCTTTTAAGCTTGATGAAAATAGTAAGGGATTTGTACTTGAGCTTTCAACTTTGATATTCATTGCGATCTTTTAAAAAAAAAAATTTTTTTAATATTAATCAAAAAAAAAAAAAAATTATCAGTAGAAAAAGTTAGATTATAAATGTAATTTGATTTAGTGGAAACATTAATTTTAAATGGTTGTCGATGTTCAAAAAAAAAAAATGTTGAGAAAATTCAATATCAGTAAAAAGCTCAATACCTTTTTTCTTTTTTTATCATATCCAAATTTTTGAGTTATTTTTGTAACTAAGCTTAATCTTATTTTTCAATGGAAATTTTGCATGTGCTGCAGAAAAAGGTTGCTATGGTAATGAAGAAAGCTAGCTTCAAAGGTCTTCTTCTTTTTCTTTTTCCATTACTAAGAGAGTTACCTCAGATTGTGTCTAGTTGATTCTTCTTTATAGTTGTTTTGGAACTCTCCATAAATTTCTGGATTGTGCCTCTATTGTAGTTATAATTTTTGTTTCACCATTGTCTTCAATATTTTTAGTCAATCCTATGTTAATTCTCGAGGAAAAATAGGAAATTGATCTCCACCATTATTCATGTTTTTTATTTTTTTATTTACTATTTTTCGAGATATTTAAGATAATATAAAATAAATAGATGAAGTGAGGTTTAACAATGTTAATACATACATGTGAACAAGAATGTATGTATATACCTATATATATATTCATGTGAATAGACTTTAATATATTAATCTTCACCCCCAGGATGGGGCTATTCAATCTTACAAATTTTAAATATGTTTCAAAGAATGGAGATAGATTCTACAATTACCATTACCAGAGAATAAAGAATAAAAATAAAATTTTGATTGAAGTTTTTGAACAAGAATTAAATTATGATTATATGCAAGCAATTAATATATTCCTTAATTATCTCAAAAGTAAAGCAAAAGAATTATCCAAATCTTAGTTTTGAGGTTTTGGATGACTTTAGCCATAAGTATGTGAAAGGTTATATTTTCAACTGAAAACTTTCTTAAATTTATTATTAATTCCTTTGACAAATTTTAATAGAATACTTATCAAACATTAATAATTTTATATAGAGAAATAGGAAAATTCATTAGTTAATTATTTATATTTAGTGACTTAAAAATCTTATAATTTAATGTATATATATATATTTGAGTTGTGTTATATTTTTCGTCTAATTTTGGTTAAGAATTCTTAATTTTCTATGCGTCAAAAGTATATTCTTTAATTATCCGAAGAAGTAAAGTCATGTATAAAAGAATAAGATTTGTGTCACAATAAGTGTGTTATAATATTTATGACAAACGTAATAATAAAATTGACATCTTTGTCTTTTATAAAGCATAATAAATTAATATTTTTAACTTTTTTTTTTAAGTTATCTTATAACTATTTTAATTTTTTTAGGTAGATCTTACATTTTTATTATTTTGGTACTAAATTTTAAAATTATTCATGATTATCTGAATAATCATGATAAGTATTGATATTTTTATTTTATAATTTTCACATACTTAGTGCTAAAGCCCTTTACTTTTACACATGACATTACTTATTGATATAATTGAGGAATACATTCTTAATTTACACTTAATTGGTTCTTTTGCATATATATATATATATATATAAATTCAACGACATATATATAATTTGATCTTGACCCTTATTTAGTTATACTGACATATATACAATCACTACAAGAAAAACTGGATTTTACAATGGATTTTTGCGATAGCCTCAAATTCGTCACAATTTGCGATTGAATTTACGACGGCCACCACCGCCGTCGCAAATTGAGACAGATTTTGTGACGACCTCCAAAGTTGTAACAATTTACGATAGATTTTGTGACGGCAACCTAAGCCATCACAATTTGTGACTTAATTTTAGCCGGTACATTTTGCGACAGCTTTGTGATGGCCACCTATGCCATCGCAATTTGCGACCAAATTTTGCGATTGATTTTTAGTCGGTGCAATTTTGCGACCGATTTTGTGACGGTCATCTAAAAGGTAGTAATTGCGACCGACTTTTGTGAATCATTTGTAACCGTTACAATTTTGCGACCGATTTTGACTACCACCTCAACCGTCGCAATTTTGTGGCCAAGTTTAGCGACTGATTTTTAGCCGATGAAATTTTTGACCGATGGCCACCTAAGCCTTCGCAATTTGTGACCTATTTTTTAGTCATTGTAGTTTGCGACGGCCACCTCAGCCGATGGATTTTATAGCGTCGCAATTTGCAATGAATTTTGTGACTGCCACCTAAGCCGTCACAATTTGGGACCGGTTTTTTATGAAGGATTTTATGACCGTCGCAATTTGCGACCAATTTTTTCTCACAAAATTTATTGTATTTAGAAAAGAAAAAAAAATTGATGGAAAACGTTGTTATAATAATAAAGACACGTTATATCATACTTTGAAATTTTTTTACTTATTTAAAATATATTTGTATGTATACTTATTTTAAAATGTTAAAATTTAAAATATATTATTTTTTTAATTAAAATTTCAATATAATTTTATTATAAAATAATAAGTTATGGATTGTTTTAATGTGATTATTAATAGCATTAGGGGGAAAGATAGGATGCAAATATTTGATATATTTTATTAGCAAAGATAATATAATTTATATTTTGATATTCTAATAATATACCGAAGATAATATAATTTTAAAATGAGGTTTTTAGTTTATTTAAAAAATTATTGGAGGGAAATCTTTCTTTTCTATTTATTTTGGTTTTCGTAGGAAAATTTTGGGAAATTTTGAACATTTTGTATTTGTTTGGACTTTAGATGGACAATGGCCAAGGAAAAAATTTAATATATAACATTATTTTAATATTAACTTAATATATATAAGAATAAATGAAATGGACGGAATCTTACTTAGAAGGCATTCCACTTACAACAATTTAGAAGAATAATCTTCATCAGCATTAAAACATTATCTAAAAAAAGCATATGCACTTAGCATATAATTAGTTACTTAGCATCGTCTTTTTTATAGAAAAAAATATATATCGAATTGACTTTGAGTATCTTATCTCATTCTTATATATCATATCACATTCCAACTAACCATAATTTGTCTGAGCTCAACATTAACCAACTGATGTTCGAGACTCTAGATATATCTCTCATACATACAATATAACACTTAGCTCTCATAGTGCAACTATCCACTCTGCTACCAATTGTTATAGGCCAACGACATACACGATCAATTAGTTCACACCATTCTTATTGAATGCAACATATATTTTCATTATTTATTTATAATTTTTTAGTATTAAAATTATTTATGTAGTACAAAATAGGTTATTAGTATTTATATATATATATATTTTAAATATATATATATATATATATATAATATATATGGGCTGCAGTTTTCAGAACTACTATTCTATTTTTAATATTTAGCCAACAATTCATATTCAAATAAAACATATTGCGGAAAACTAAGCTCATTGCGCAAATTGTGATCATGTTCTTGGTTAATTGAGGCAGGATCTACTATAGAATGGCCACCCAAGAATTAAGTGATTTGTTGCCCAATACTTTATATATAATATTATTCGTAGCAAAGATGTGACCGTTTGGGATCCACTATTGCAAAAATTTGTGTTGGGAAACAACTATATGTAGACATAATTGATATTGTTTAAAGTTATTCATGTTTCTTCGTTTTGTGATGGCCATCCCCGGTTCTTATTTCAATGAAGATGGTGTTAGACTATACAATGTTTATGCATTTATTATAGTCTTCTTTATTTGTAAAATTATATATCGTATACTTGATATTCTCCCATTGAGCAAGTGTATGGATTTAGAAAAATTTTAAGAGTAGGATGATTACCATACCAAGAATAAGCTATAAAGGCAAGTTTGAAAAAATGATAGATGTGAAGCAACTATTTATTCCAACCACACTTGAGGAATATATTGGATCATCATTAGTATTAATACCATTTTCTTTAAATTTATTAGTTTATGAAGGGAATGTGATCATTCTCTAGATGTATATCCATTATGATCCGTGAGGCTCTTTCTCGATCACCTTTTCGTTGATATTTTGAGAATGTCATTTTAAATGTTTTGTTGTATGGAATTTATATATTATTAGTACAATAACATTTTTGGATGTTTTGCCATATGAAATTTATATATTATTAGTACAATGACATTTTTAAATTTTTAATTTTGTATGAAATTTATTTATTATTAGTATAATGAAATTTTAGAGATTTTTTTTTTTGGATTTTTGTATATGATCTTTATGTAGTTTATACCTTAAATGATGTTTTTATATACTTTCAATAAATTTTCAAGTATTTAATAAATAATTTTATAAAAATATTAAAGAATCATTGGTGAGTCTTGGTCCCAAACAAATTTACCTTTGAGTTTGGTTTGTCCCAATTTTTTTTAAAGAAAAAACTCTTTTAGAAGTCCTATAAATATTTCCTATTAAATATGCAAGAAGTTCAAGTTGCTTAGAGTTTTATAAAAAGAAAAGGAGGGTAAAAATCATTGGCAGAAAAATCCCAATGGAAAACAAACACTAATGTGAAGAACACTATATGTCAAACACTAGAAGGTTCTACAATTTAAGAACTTCCTGTAACCCTCGAAAACTTGAAATTCATGCAAACACTTGATCTAAGAGTAGCTAGAATTATTCCGAGGGGAATTATTGTGCCTAATGTGCTTTGGAACCTAAAAGAACTGAGGCATCTTTATCTACCTACTTGTCATAGAGTTCTAAAAGAAAAAGATAAATTATTCTTGTATGGTATGAATAAACTAGAGACACTTGTCAACTTTGATATCGAGAAATTTGAGCTTATTTTAATGGGAGAATCTACGGCATATTGTTGCAAGAGTTTATGGAAAGGAGACCATTCATGATATGATTGATGGTATTAACAAGGGCAAGTTGGGAGACATTCTTTATTTTTGGGGGGGTTTTAGTTATAAAGTGATGTTCCACTCAAAGATGTGCTCATCAATTGTAGGAAACTCAACCATTTCATGGTAAATTGGGGCAGGTGTCATATAAAAGAATTTAAGATTCCAAGTCCCGTATCTTCAAATCTTGTTGAACTTTGTCCGATAAGATGCCAAATCAAGGAAGATCCGATGCCAATTCTTGGAATGTTTCCCCAATTGAGAAAGCTTGTACTTGGAAGGAAATCCTTTGCGGGTACAAACATGATTATTAAAGAGGAAAGTTTTTCAACCCTAAGATATCTTAAGTTAGAAAATCTAATGCATTTAGAGCATATGGAGATTTGTGAAAATATCATGTCTAATTTGTTTTTGTCTTGAAGAGTTTATATATATATATATATATATATATATGTATGTATATTTATTTTGAATAATTAGTTATTTATGCTTGTAATTTTATTTGATGGTTGATCTTTGAATTTTAAAATACTTTCTTTAAAAATAAAATTCAAAGATTATGTGAAACTTTAGTAGAATTGTATAAATATTGGAAAAGAAATTTGACTGTAGTATTATTATCTTGTAGAAGGTGCAATTTATCATAAATTCAAAGAAATTGGATTGGACTTAATTGAGAAATGCAAAGGAGTGCCACGACAAATAATTAAAATTGGAGGTGTTTTGAAAGAAAATATGTCTATTCATTATTGGAAAATGGTGCAAACATCCTTAAGCTACCATTTTAATTCAGATCAACATTGGAAGATTGTAGCTTTATGTTACGATCATTTAGCATTTTATCCGAAGGCATGTTTTCTCTATTTTGGACAATTTTGCAAGGGTGAAGATATAAATACAGAAATGTTGTACCAAATGTGGATAGCTGAAAGACTAGTCACGACATCATATTTGAATAAACTAGGGACACTTGTCAACTTTGATATCGAGAAAGTTGAGCTTACTAGTTTGGAATGGACGAGTCTACGACACATTGATGCAAGAGTTTATGAAAGAAGAGCATTTATGATATGATTGATTGTATTAACAAGAGGGGTGACAAGTTGAAGGAGACATTCTTACATGTAATTTTTTTGGGTTTTAGTTATGAGGAAAGTGATGTTCCACTCGAAGATGTGCTCATCAATTGTAGGAGACTCAACCATTTCATGGTAAATTGGGGCAGGTGTCATATAAAAGTATTTAAGATTCCAAGTCCCGTATCTTCAAATCTTGTTGAACTTTGTATGATAAGATGCCAAATCAAGGAAGATCCGATGCCAATTCTTGGAATGTTTCCCCAATTGAGAAAGCTTGTACTTGGAAGGAAATCCTTTGCGGGTACAAACATGATTTTTAAAGAGGAAAGTTTTTCAACCCTAAGATATCTTAAGTTAGAAAATCTAATGCATTTAGAGCATATGGAGATTTGTGAAAATATCATGTCTAATTTGTTTTTGTCTTGAAATTATTTGTTGTCTTAGATTGGAGATCATTCCTCATAGATTGAGATTCATCAAAACTCTTACTGAATTAAAGTTTATCATGCCTAAAACGTTCAATGATAAGATCCGTGTACAATATATAGTTTATCATGTACCGTTTATTTTTTTAGAGGATTAGTGAAGAAAGGTATTGCATAGAGAAATGGTGATAGAATGTATATAAATATTCAAGTATATGTACCTTTGAGATTATGGAATGAAATTATTCATAAATAATCCTTTTCATTATTGACTAAGTCTGAAATTGTTGTGTTTTAAGATATCTATTTTAGCATTTAAAAATTGGAGACTCTAAATGAGGAAAACAATGAGTAACATTAGCTTTATTTTAAAATTAATAATTCATCCAATTTTTTTAACTATTGTTATTTTGTAAAATTTTAGGCCATTAAAAATACTAAAATTAAGATATTAAAAAATTAAAAAACATTTCAGTTTATTTTTCTTTAATATAAATAATAATTAGTGATAATTTAATTATAACATATTTTGATTAATTTAATGATATCAATAAATAATACTTTAAAAATACATTATTGAAACATTTATCATTTCCCAAAAAAACTGAAATCTATAATTTAATTTTATCGATCAAATAATTATAAAAATAAATAAACAAACAAACAAATGTAAAGTACTTAAATTTTTTTTAAAAACTTATTCTAAACAAATAAGTATCGATATTTTTATTTTATAATTTTCACATACTTAGTGCTAAAGCCATCCCAAACCTCAAAAATACAAATTTTTGGTTACTTTCTTTTTCTTTTAAACATGATATTACGTATTGATATAATTGAGGAATATTCTTTACACTTCAAAAAAAAATATTTTTTAAAAAAATACATAACTATGATTATAAGTATTAATATTTTGTAACCTTTCATATACTTAGAGGTAAAGCCATCCTTAACCTCAAAAGTAAAACTTTAGATATTTCTTTTAGTTTGCTTGTTTATGTAATTAAAGAATGTATCATTCACAAGTAATTGATATTCTAACAAAACTTATTCAAACAAACTAACAATAATTTTAAAAGAGTCTCCAATCAAAAAAATATTTTTGTAACCTTTCGTATACTTAAAGTTAAAGTCATCCTAAACCTCCAATCTTAATTAAAGAATATATCATCGGTAAATAATTGTATATATATATATATATATATTGTGTTTGTGCATTTATAATTCATTGCCATAGGACTCACTTGCAAACAATCATACTCTTTAATTATCTTGATCCTTGTTCAAGAATTCCTGTCAAATTACTCTTCTTCTTTGTTTCTCTAAAATTCTTTCTTTCTCTAGTAATGGCTGAATCTATCTCTATTCCTTTGACACATATTCAAAGTATATTAGATGAAGCAGCACCCTCTTGGATCTATAGTAGACTATATGAATTAAAGTCTATGCTTATTGAAATTCAACATAGTACAGATTACAGACTAGTACAAGATCTAACAATAGATGAGTGTAAACAATTAGAGAAGATGACAAATGATATTCGACAGTTTTCTTATCAGATTGATGATCAACTTGACGCAATCAATATCAATATCAAATCATGTGGGAGATTGATCAACAGTAGCATCCCAAATGTTATCAAAACACTAGGTATTGCATACCATAAAAGTAAGTTTCTTCACAATATTAAATCATTGATTAATCTTGTTCAAAAAAATAAATTTGTTGAAAGTCTGAATTTTGACATAAAAGAAGGGAATGAATTACAAAGACTAAGCCCACACCTCCACCATGACCCCAATATTTTTTCCTATGATTTTAAGCAAATAATTTTCCCCCTCAAAACATATTTCTGGCGTCTTCTTGATAGACAAATTATTAAAATTGGTCTATCAACGGATTATGTATATGCCAAAGAACTTTATGCTAACATTCTTAGTGAGAAGTATTTTCAATATATTGCTTGGGTTTCCGTGAAATATAGCTCAACAAGAATATTTGTATATCGTGACATTCTAAAGCAACTTTTTTCAAGTGATCATAAAAAGAATGATGTTGTTGGACTAATGGCTATGAATGAGGATGAACTTCAAAAAGAGTTGATGGAAATGCTTACAAGCTATAAATGTCTTATCATTCTTAATTATGAATCAATAGATCTGATGAAAATTTTGTTAATCAATTTAATATCCCGATGAGAAGCAAATTATTGGTTATTACTCATGAAGATGAAGATGATTTGGATTGCAATCATTTGTCGGGTTATGGATGGGATCTACTTGAATCAATAACGATTGCAAAGAATGATATTAAAAAAGGTTAGTATAATGAATACCTTCTATTTTTTTCTGTCTTCACTAATGCATCATATTTTCTAATATTTTAATTCTATATTTCAAAATTAATAGAATTTGAATTCATAGAAAGCTAACAAAAAATGAAAACAATTAAGAAATTTCAATTATATTTTATCGATAATTTTGACCTCTATTTTTCCTTTTAAAATTAATAGATTTTTAATATTTTTTTGGGATAATAAGTATCCTTTTATTTATATTTTTATAAGTATTTAAAATATTTTACATATTCTCTTAATCTTTTTCTTTTCTATTTTTTTTTTTCGAATGAATTTCAATCTTAAATACTTTATTAGTTAATAGTAAATTTATCCCTAATTTTTTTTTTTAAACATTGCTTTAGATTCTTCCTCCTCCCACCGTACCTTTTTCTCCCTAAAGTTTATTTATCTATCTATATATATATATATATATATATATATATTATAGAAAATATGAAAATAAATTTAATAAATAGGTTAAAATACAAAATAATATCATTGCATGTTTAATAGTATTACTATCTACATGTATGTTGGAAGAGAAATGTAACTTTGTATACTATTCTCTTGTAGAATATTTAGATTCTAAACAACTACAACGAATTGGACGGTTATTAACCGATAAGTACAATGGCAAGCCACGACAAATCATCAGAATTGGAGGAATTTTGAGAGGAAATTTATCAATTAATCATTGGGAAATGGTGCAAAGATCCTTAAGCTATCGTAATTATTCAGATAATCATTGGAAGATTGTGGCTTTAAGTTACGACCATTTACCAATTCATTTAAAGGCGTGCTTTCTCTATTTTGGACAATTTTGGAAAGATATTGATATAAGTACTGAAATGTTGTATCAAATGTGGATGGCTGAAGGACTAATTACAACAATGGATATAGCAGAAGAGTATTTGGCTATGTTTGCAGGAATGCTTTTGATTGATGTCCAAGAATCTAAATTTTCAACATCAAGAAGGTTTGTGTTTTGTCGTATTGATGATTTTATTAAAAAATTTTGTCTGCATCCTGATGATATTGAAGCTACAAGTTTATCTTATCAAGTGGTAGAGAACACTTTATATGGTTTAAAATCCTCAAGTAGAGATGGTTTTAGACTTTCCATGAAGTTTGATATCTCTTCTCAAGAAATTAAACAATATAATGGTATTGACGTTGAGATTCTAAATACAATTAGATTAGCTTCCAATAAACTTCGTTCTTTGCTTTTCCATAAAGAAAATGGAATTCCAAGAATTAAGATCTCATTTCCATCCGAGATATGCAAGAAGTTCAAGTTTCTTAGAGTTTTAAAAATAGAGAACTTTGAAATCCATGGTGGAAAGTTACCTAAAGACATAAAAACCCTAATCCATCTAAGGTTTCTTAGTTTGGAAGGCTCTACTTTTGAAGAATTTCCAGAAACCCTCGGAAACTTTCCATTCATGCAAACACTTGATCTAAGAGTAACTGAAATTATTCCCAGGGGAATTGTTGTGCCTAATGTACTTTGGAAGCTAAAAGAATTGATAAATCTTTATCTACCTATTTGTCATCGACTGCCAAAAGGAAAAGACAAATTGTCCTTAAATGGTTTGAATAAACTTGAAACACTTGTTAACTTTGATATCGACAAAGTTGAGCTTACTAGTTTAGAATCGAAGAGTCTACGGCACATTGATGCAAGAGTTCATGGAAAGAAGAGCATTTGTGATGTGATTGATTATATTAACAAAAGTGGAGACAAGTTGAAGGAGACATTCTTGCACGTAAGTTTTTCAAGTTTTTGCTATGAGGAAAGTGATGTTCCGATTGAAGATGTGTTCAATTGTAGCAAACTCAACCATTTCATGGTAAATTGGGGTAGGTGTGATTTAAATAAATTTAAGGATCCAAGTCCCTTCTCTTCAAATCTTATTGAACTTTGTTTGATAAGGTGCCAAATTAGGGAAGATCCGATGCCAATTCTTGGAAATTTTCCCCAATTGAGAAAGCTTTTCCTTGGAAAGAAAACCTTCATGGGTACATACATGACTTTTGCAGATGATAGTTTTCGGGCCTTAAGACATTTCAAGATAGAAAATCTACCGTATTTGGAGAAGTTGGAGATTTATAATGGAAGCATGGACAATCTTTCTTATCTTGAAATTATATCTTGTCTTAAATTGAAGAGGATTCCTTATGGGTTTAAGTTTCTTAGTAATGTGATTGAATTGAAGCTCATAATGCCTAAAAAGTTTAATGATAGATTCCGTAGACAAGATGAAAATGAAGGAGAAGATTTTAAAACAGTTGAACATGTACCATTCATTTTCTTTAGAGGATTTGTGACAAAAAGTGTAGAGAATTGGTTAAATATATATATATATATATTTTATATAAAAAAAAATTTTACTTCAAGTATGGGAACTTTTAACAAGAGGAGCTTTCAAGAATCAGAACGTTTGGTGCAAAATAAAAACCTTCAATCTTGGGGTGAAAGGAATACTGGTAAGTAATTTTTCATCATTTTTTTTTTTATTTTTAAATTTTCATTTGTTTCTTATTTTGAATTTCAACTCACTTAGAGGGCTTAACATAATACTTGATGGAATTTTTTTTTTTGGAAAATACTTTCTTTATTCTCATTATGGAAAAAAAAACTTTCTTTAGTTCTTGCGTTTAACGACTAATGAAACACACACTAATATATATATATATATATATATATATATATATATATATATATAACTGCTGATATATAGGTTTATAATTGAAATTATATCAGTATTCAAGAGCATGATTTAGACTCTTGAAGTTCAAGTCAAACTAAATTTAAATTAATTGGAGTAGTAACTCTTGATTATCGAATGATCTAAAAATAAAATATAATTGCAGCAATTGATTTTTTTTTTCAAAGCTTTAGAATAGTCAAAGTCTTTAGCTTGATGAAAATAGTAAGGGATTTGTACTTGAGCTTTCAACTTTGATATTCATTGCGATCTCTACGTCAAGGTAAAGTTTTATCAGTATTTATCAAAAAAAAAAAAAAAAAAAAATTATCAGTAGAAAAAGTTAGATTATAAATGTAATTTGATTTAGTGGAAACATTAATTTTAAATGGTTGTCGATGTTAAAAAAAAAAAATAATATATATATATAAATTGTTGAGAAAAGCTCAATATCAGTAAAAAGCTCAATACCTTTTTTCTTTTTTTATCATATCCAAATTTTTGAGTTATTTTTGTAACTAAGCTTAATCTTATTTTTCAATGGAAATTTTGCATGTGCTGCAGAAAAAGGTTGCTATGGTAATGAAGAAAGCTAGCTTCAAAGGTCTTCTTCTTTTTCTTTTTGCATTACTAAGAGAGTTACCTCAGATTGTGTCTAGTTGATTCTTCTTTATAGTTGTTTTGGAACTCTCCATAAATTTCTGGATTGTGCCTCTATTGTAATTATAATTTGTGTTTCACCATTGTCTTCAATATTTTTAGTCAATCCTATGTTAATTCTCGAGGAAAAATAGGAAATTGATCTCCACCATTATTCATGTTTTTTATTTATTTTTTTGACTATTTTTCGAGATATTTAAGATAATATAAAATAAATAGATGAAGTGAGGTTTAACAATGTTAATACATACATGTGAACAAGAATGTATGTATATATATATATTTCATGTGAATAGACTTTAATATATTAATCTTCACCCCCAGGATGGGGCTATTCAATCTTACAAATTTTAAATATGTTTCAAAGAATGGAGATAGATTCTACAATTACCATTACCAAAAGAAAGAATTGTAGAGAAATAAAGAATAAAAATAATTTTGATTGAAGTTTTTGAACAAGAATTAAATTATGATTATATGCAAGCAATTAATATATTCCTTAATTATCTCAAAAAGTAAAGCAAAAGAATTATCCAAATCTTAGTTTTGAGGTTTTGGATGACTTTAGCCATAAGTATGTGAAAGGTTATATTTTCAACTGAAAACTTTCTTAAATTTATTATTAATTCCTTTGACAAATTTTAATAGAATACTTATCAAACATTAATAATTTTATATAGAGAAATAGGAAAATTCATTAGTTAATTATTTATATTTAGTGACTTAAAAATCTTATAATTTAATGTATATATAATATATATATATATATATATATAAGTTGTGTTATATTTTTCGTCTAATTTTGGTTAATTTAGTTATGAATTCTTAATTTTCTATGCGTCAAAAGTATATTCTTTAATTATCAAATAAAGAAGTTCGAGACTCTAGATATATCTCTCATACATACAATATAACACTTAGCTCTCATAGTGCAACTATCCACTCTGCTACCAATTGTTATAGGCCAACGACATCCACGATCAATTAGTTGACACCATTCTTACTGAATGCAACATATATTTTCATTCTTTATTTATAATTTTTTAGTATTAAAATTATTTATGTAGTACAAAATAGGTTATTAGTATTTATATATATATTAATTTAAATATATATATATATATATATATATATATTATATATATGGGGCTGCAGTTTTCAGAAACTACTATTCTATTTTTAATATTTAGCCAACAATTCATATTCAAATAAAACATATTCGGAAAAAATGCTTATTGCACAAAATTATCATGTTCTTGCATAATTGAGGCAGGTTCTACTATAGAATGACCCAGAGATTAATTGTCTTGTTTCCCATATTTTATATATAAGATGATTGTAGCTAAGAAATAACACCTTAATAATATTGCAAAAAATGAAGTTGTTGGCTTGGGAAACAACTATATGTAGACATAATTGATATTGTTTAAAGTTATTCATGCTTAAACCCCTTCTTATTTCAATGAAGATGGTGTTAGACTATACAATGTTTATGTTGATTAGTAGTCTTCTTATTTATGAAAATTATATACGTATATTGATATACTCCCATTGAGCAAGTGAATGGTTTAGAAAAGGTCAAGGAGAAGGATGATAAATACCAAGAATTAGAAGAAAAGGTCAAGGAGAAAGATGATAGATGTGAAGATATTCGCAGTTATTTAAACCAGATTGCGGAACATGTTGGATCATCATCATTACCACCAGTTCCATCGACTCTTATTGGTGATGAAGGTAATGATCATACTCTAGCTGACAATCCATTATGATCCTCGAGGCTCTTCTCGATCACCATTACGTTGATATTTTGAGAATGTCATTTTAAATGTTTTGTTGTATGGAATTTATATATTATTAGTACAATAACATTTTAGGATGTTTTGCTGTATGAAATTTATATATTATTAGTACAATGACATTTTTGAATTTTTTATTGTATGAAATTTATTTATTATTAGTATAATGACATTTTAGAATGTTTTTTTTTTGGATTTTTTATATATGATTTAATTTAGTTATAATTAAATGGTTTTTTTATATATTTAAATAAATTTTCAAGTATTTAATAAATAATTTTATAAAATTATTAAATTAAAAATAAATTAATTAAAATTTGTTAAAAATAAAAATAGCGATGGCTCGCAAATCGGTCGCAAATAGCGACGACCTTTTTCCATCCCAAATTCATCGCAAGTAGCAACGGATTTCTATGTCGTCGCAAATAGAGACAGCTAAATCCAATCGCAAATGTGATTTGGCACGAATTTGGCCGTCTCAAATCCTGATTTTTCTAGTAGTGAATAAAGAATATATATATATATATATATATATATATATAAAGTTTAGAATAAATTGTGATAATTATACATGTTTCTAACATATCCCAAAAGTCTTGACTTTTTAGATCATAAGTAAGATTATTACCAAAAAAAAAAATCAAAAGGAAGGATAAATGGTTAAAGACTAAATTTGTCCTTCTAAAGTTTTTATGTCTTTCATAAGTATTCCAACAAACTTATTCAAAAAACTAATAATAATAAACTAATAACTTATTAAAAAAATATTTAACCATGATGATAAGTATTAATATTTTTGTAACCTTTCATATACTTAGAGCTAAAGCTATCCTAAACTTCAAAAGTAAATTATTGGATATTCAAAAGTTTTAAAAAAAAAAAAAAAAAAATGGCAGGTGATATTCACATGAGAAATAATATCCCTATCTTTTTTTATTTGTGATCTTATATTTGAAGTTATTACTTTGACCATCTTATGCAGCATAGGGCCTTTCTCAACGTAACCCAAACTTAATATCTCTCACTTATTCTAAACAAACTTGTAAAATAAATTGTGATATTTTTATTTAATATTTTCATGTACTTGGGGCTAAAGCCATCCCAAACCTCAAAATATCAAATTTTTTGATACTTTCTTTACTTAGGCATATTTGGTTTTAGTATATATATATATATATATTTAGCCATCCCAAACCTCAAAAAATATAAAATTTTTTGATCTACTATTTCTAACTTCAAAGTCATGACTTTTAGATCATAAGTAGGACGATTACCTTGACTATATCTTTTTAAAAAATAAAATTTATTTTAATATCTAAAAAAAAAAAAAATAAAAAAAATATTTTTTCAAAAAATAAAATATAAAAAAAAAATATTAGGTAACTAAATATAAACAGTTAAAGACTAATATTTGTTGATATAATTTTTTTGTCTTTCATAAGTATTCTAACAAAACTTATTCAAACCAACTAACAATAATTTTAAAAGAGTCTCCAATCAAAAAAATATTTTTGTAACCTTTCGTATACTTAAAGTTAAAGTCATCCTAAACCTCAAATCTTAAATTTTAGATATTTCTTTTACAATACTTGTTGAGTTAATTAAAGAATATATCATCGGTAAATAATTGATATATATATATATAAGATGTTTGTGCATTTATAATTCATTGCCATAGGACTCACTTGCAAACAATCATACTCTCTAATTATCTTGATCCTTGTTCAAGAATTCCTGTCAAATTACTCTTCTTCTTTGTTTCTCTAAAATTCTTTCTTTCTCTAGTAATGGCTGAATCTATCTCTATTCCTTTGACACATATTCAAAGTATATTAGATGAAGCAGCACCCTCTTGGATCTATAGTAGACTATATGAATTAAAGTCTATGCTTATTGAAATTCAACAGAGTACAAATTACAGACTAGTACAAGATCTAACAATAGATGAGTGTAAACAATTAGAGAAGATGACAAATGATATTCGACAGTTTTCTTATCAGATTGATGATCAACTTGACGCAATCAATATCAATATCAAATCATGTGGGAGATTGATCAACAGTAGCATCCCAAATGTTATCAAAACACTAGGTATTGCATACCATAAAAGTAAGTTTCTTCACAATATTAAATCATTGATTAATCTTGTTCAAAAAAATAAATTTGTTGAAAGTCTGAATTTTGACATAAAAGAAGGGAATGAATTACAAAGACTAAGCCCACACCTCCACCATGACCCCAATATTTTTTCCTATGATTTTAGAGCAAAGAATTTTCCCTCCTCAAAAGATATTCCTGGCGTCTTCTTGATGCACAAAGTATTAAAATTGGTCTATCAACGGATTATGTATATGCCAAAGAACTTTATGCTAACATTCTTAGTGAGAAGTATTTTCAATATATTGCTTGGGTTTCCGTGAAATATAGCTCAACAAGAATATTTGTATATCGTGACATTCTAAAGCAACTTTTTTCAAGTGATGATAAAAAGAATGATGTTGTTGGACTAATGGCTATGAATGAGGATGAACTTCGAAAAGAGTTGATGAAAATGCTTACAAGCTATAAATGTCTTATCATTCTTAATTATGAATCAATATCTAATGAAAATTTTGTTAATCAATATAATATCCCGATGAGAAGCAAATTATTGGTTATTAATCATGAAGATGAAGATGATTTGGATTGCAATCATTTGTCGGGTTATGGATGGGATCTACTTGAATCAATAACGATTGCAAAGAATGATATTAAAAAAGGTTAGTATAATGAATACCTTCTATTTTTTTCTGTCTTCACTAATGCATCATATTTTCTAATATTTTAATTCTATATTTCAAAATTAATAGAATTTGAATTCATAGAAAGCTAACAAAAAATGAAAACAATTAAGAAATTTCAATTATATTTTATCGATAATTTTGACCTCTATTTTTCCTTTTAAAATTAATAGATTTTTAATATTTTTTTGGGATAATAAGTATTTAATTTTTTATAAGTATTTAAAATATTTTACATATCTCTTAATCTTTTTCTTTCTATTTTTTTTTTCCCCGAATGAATTTCAATCTTAAATACTTTATTAGTTAATAGTAAATTCATCCCTAATTTTTTTTTTAAACATTGCTTTAGATTCTTCCTCCTCCCACCGTACCTTTTTCTCCCTAAATTTTTTACCCCTCAATATATATATATATATATTATAGAAAATATGAAAATAAATTTAATAAATAGGTTAAAATACAAAATAATATCATTGCATGTTTAATAGTATTACTATCTACATGTATGTTGGAAGAGAAATGTAACTTTGTATACTATTCTCTTGCAGAATATTTAGATTCTAAACAACTAGAACAAATTGGACGGTTATTAACCGATAAGTACAATGACAAGCCGCGACAAATCATCAGAATTGGAGGAATTTTGAGAGGAAATTTATCAATTAATCACTGGGAAATGGTGCAAAGATCCTTAAGCTATCGTAATTATTCAGATAATCATTGGAAGATTGTGGCTTTAAGTTACGACCATTTACCAATTCATTTAAAGGCGTGCTTTCTCTATTTTGGACAATTTTGGAAAGATATTGATATAAGTACTGAAATGTTGTATCAAATGTGGATGGCTGAAGGACTAATTACAACAATGGATATAGCAGAAGAGTATTTGGCTATGTTTGCAGGAATGCTTTTGATTGATGTCCAAGAATCTAAATTTTCAACATCAAGAAGGTTTGTGTTTTGTCGTATTGATGATTTTATTAAAAAATTTTGTCTGCATCCCGATGATATTGAAGCTACAAGTTTATCTTATCAAGTGGTAGAGAACACTTTATATGGTTTAAAATCCTCAAGTAGAGATGGTTTTAGACTTTCCATGAAGTTTGATATCTCTTCTCAACAAATTAAACAAAATGGTATTGATGTTGAGATTCTAAATACAATTAGATTAGCTTCCAATAAACTTCGTTCTTTGCTTTTCCAGAAAGAAAATGGAATTCCAAGAATTAAGATCTCATTTCCATCTGAGATATGCAAGAAGTTCAAGTTTCTTCGAGTTTTAAAAATAGAGAACTTTGAAATCCATGGTGGAAAGTTACCTAAAGACATAAAAACCCTAATCCATCTAAGGTTTCTTAGTTTGGAAGGCTCTACTTTTGAAGAATTTCCAGAAACCCTCGGAAACTTTCCATTCATGCAAACACATGATCTAAGAGTAACTTGTTGTAGAAGTAATAGAAAATTAATTACCAAAGTGTGAGTTGACCAAATAAATAGAGGTGGTGTTTTATCACCTGTTTCCCCATCTGTGGGGAGATCAGAGCATAGAATTTAGAGTCTGCTACAGTCTTGAACAAACGCTCCATGTCTCCACCTGTAGTGCCCATAACAAAAGGTACTCCAACTTTGCAATATAGTTCAGCATTTTCTGCATATTTACAATAGAAATAAATATTTCAAAAAATACAATGAAAGTAAATATTATGATTCTTGTGCCAATCCATTATAATTTCCCCTACCAAGTGTTTGAAAACAAACAAATGTAAGACATTTTTCCTCTATTTTCTTTATCCCTACAAATATTAATACCATTTAAAACACCAGGTACTGTATAATCAACAATAATCAAATTTGGATATTCTTCATAGATAGATGATAGAACACTTTCCCTCTCAGTTGTGCCAAGCACCTTAATTTCCTTTCCACCCACTTCTATAGTTTTTCCAGCATCCCTTTGGACTGCCCAATGATATAGGAACAGGATGAAGTCCAGCAGCAATAGCTGATTCAAGGACTGCCCTTCCCATTTGACCAGTTGGAGTATTCACCTGCCAAGGAGTTGTTAACACAGACAAAATAAATACAGATTCACACCAAAAGAAGCCATTATCACCAAAACTTACTGGATAGATATGCTAAAAGTAGTCCCACAAAGCAAGTTGAATTATTTATTATCACACAATTTACCCTGACTATAATTTCAAGAAATAGACTTACGTTTGAAGAAAATTTGCTCAAAAGTCCAATACTAAAAACATATATGAAATGAAAAACTTGCACGAGCATGTAATCTACCTTGCAAATATTCAGACCAAACCAAATAACAATTGATATTTTTCCCTCTAAGCTTTGGTTGTTTATGGAAAACTATTGTAACAACTTGAACAACAAAAAAGGGAATAATGAGATGATGATAATACAACAGAAAAGCTCGCCGCCATGGAAGAAGAAACAGTAAGATATTATGATGGCATTGATGGATGCACTTGTTATAGCAATGAAGATTGTAAGAACTCTCCTGGCTGCAGCAGCTACTGCAATTTTGGTGCCATTGTTGGTTTTTGTAGACATTAATTATTGGTGTCATGAAGAATATGATTTAATTTAAAATCAATATATATATATATATATATTATATATTTTCATTTTTCAAGGGGAATTATTGTGCCTAATGTTCTTTGGAAGCTAAAGGAATTGAGGCATCTTTATTTACCTACTTGCCATCATGTTCCGAAAGGAAAAGACAAATTGTTCTTGAATGGTCTGACTAAACTAGAGACACTTGTCAATTTTGATATTGAGAAAGTTGAGCTTACTAGTTTGGAATGGGAGAGTCTACACCACATTGATGCAAGAGTTCATGGAAAGAAGACCATTCATGATATGATTGATTTTATTAACAAGAGGGGATACAAGTTGAAGGAGACATTCTTACACGCAAGTTTTTCGGGTTTTAGTTATGAGGAAAGTGTCGTTCCACTCGAGGATGTGTTCATCAATTGTAGCAGACTCAACCATTTCATGGTAAATTGGGGTAGGTGTGATTTAAAAGAATTAAAGAGATCTAATATCTTATCTTCATATCTTATTGAACTTTGTTTTATAAGATGCCAAATCAAGGAAGATCCCATGCCAATTCTTGGAGAGTTTCTCAAATTAAGAAAACTTGTACTTGGAAAGAAATCCTTCATGGGTACAAAAATGGTTTTTGAAGAAGATAGTTTCCCGGCCCTAATATATCTTAAGATAGAAAATCTACCGCATTTAGAGGATATGGATATTTTAAAAAGGAGCATGCATAAACTTTTTTGTCTTGAAATCGTATGTTGTCTTAAATTGAAGATGATACCTCATAGATTGAGGTTCATCAGAACCCTTACAGAATTGAAGATTAAAATGCCTAAAAAGTTCAATGATCAAATTCGTAGAGACACAACACAATATACTATGATGGATGGAGAGTTATCATACCTTTTGTTAGAGGATTGGTGAAAAAATGTTGTGTTGAAAATTGGTCGCAAAATGTATTCACAAAATTCAATTAGTTTTACCTTTGACAAAAGGAGCTTTCTGAAGTCAAAAGGAGCATTAAGGTACCAAGATATTTGGTTCAAGTGGTTAGAGTTCTTGTTTAAAACCTG
>JAHSUH010003704.1:0-32855 GCA_025388415.1 Cynanchum wilfordii | reverse complement strand
AATTTTGATTTTTTATATATGATTTAATTTAGTTATAATTAAATGGTTTTTTATATATTTAAAATAAATTTTCAATTATTTAATAAATAATTTTATAAAATTATTAAATTAAAAATAAATTAATTAAAATTTGTTAAAAATAAAAATAGCGATAGCTAGCAAATCGGTCGCAAATAGCGACGGTCTTTTTCCATCCCAAATTCATTGCAAGTAGCGGCGGATTTTTGTGTCGTCGCAAATAGAGACGGCTAAATCCATGTCAAAATGCGATTTGGCGAAGTGGTCTCAATTCCAATTTTATATATATATAAAGTTAGAATAAATTGTGATAATTATACATGTTTCTAACATATCCCAAAAGTCTTGACTTTTTTAGATCATAAGTAAGATTATAACCAAAAAAAAAATCAAAAGGAAGGATAAATGGTTAAAGACTAAATTTGTCCTTCTAAAGTTTTTATGTCTTTCATAAGTATTCCAACAAACTTATTCAAAAAACTAATAATAATAAACTGATAACTTATTAAAAAAATATTTAACCATGATGATAAGTATTATTATTTTTGTAACCTTTCATATACTTAGAGCTAAAGCTATCCTAAACTTCAAAAAGAATTTTTGGATATTCAAAAGTTAAAAAAAAATAAAAAAAAAAAATGGCAGGTGATAGTCACACGAGAAATAATATCCCTATCTTTTTATTTTGTGATCTTATATTTGAAGTTATTACTTGACCATCTTATGCAGCATAGGGCCTTTCTCAACGTAACCCAAACTTAATATCTCTCACTTATTCTAAACAAACTTGTAAAAAAAATTGTTATATTTTTATTTAATATTTTCATGTAAGCTAAAAAAAAAAATAATTTTTTTTATTTTTTTACGTTTTAGGGGCTAAAGACAAACCCTAAACCTCACAATTTTTTTGTTTTATTATTATAATTATTTCTTTTTCTAAGGTACATCAAACTCATTTTTTTTATAATAAGTAGGGGGATTACCAACAAACAGTATATCTTCTTGAAAAACAAAATTATTTTATTTATCTAAAAAAAAAAAGCAATTAAAGGAAAGCATATATGACACAACTAAATATATTTTTTCAAAAAATAAAATATAAAAAAAAATTAGGTAACTAAATATAAACAGTTAAAGACTATATTTGTCCTTGTAAAATTTTTATGTCTTTCTTAAGTATTCTAACAAAACTTATTCAAACAAACTAACAATAATTTTAAAAGAGTCTCCAATCAAAAAAATATTTTTGTAACCTTTCGTATACTTAAAGTCAAAGTCATCCTAAACCTCAAATCTTAAATTTTAGATATTTCTTTTACAATACTTGTTGAGTTAATTAAAGAATATATCATCAATAAAATAATTGATATATATATATATATATATATATATATATATATATATGTATGTGTGTGTGTGTGTGTGTGTGTGTGTGTCATTTATAATTCATTGTCATAGGACTCACTTGGAGAATCATACTCTTTAATTATCTTGATCCTTGTTTAAGAATTCCTGTCAAATTACTCTTCTTCTTTGTTTCTCTAAAATTCTTTCTTTCTCTAGTAATGGTTGAATCTATCTCTATTCCTTTGACACATATTCAAAGTATATTAGATGAAGCAGCTGCCTCTTGGATCTATAGTAGACTAGATGAATTAAAGTCTATGCTAATTAAAATTCAACAGAGTACAAATTACAGACTAGTACAAGATCTAGCAAAAGATGAGTGTAAGCAATTAGAGAAGATGACAAATGATATTCGACAGTTTTCTTATCAGATTGATGATCAACTTGACGCAATCAATATCAATATCAAATCATGTGGAAGATGGATCAACAGTAGCATTCCAAATGTCATCAAAACACTAGGTATTGCATACCATAAAAGTAAGTTTCTTCACAATTTTTTCAAGTGATCATAAAAAGAATGATGTTGTTGGACAAATGGCTATGAATGAGGATGAACTTCGAAAAGAGTTGATGGAAATGCTCACAAGCTATAAATGTCTTATCATTCTTACTTTTGATGAATCAATAGATGATAACATTCTTAGAGAGAAGTATTTTCAATATATTGCGTGGGTTTACGTGAAATATAGCTCAACAAAAATATTTGTATATCGTGACATTCTAATTCAACTTTTTTCAAGTGATCATAAAAAGAATGATGTTGTTGGACTAATGGCTATGAATGAGGATGAATTTCGAAAAAGTTGATGGAAATGCTCACAAGCTATAAATGTCTTATCATTCTTACTTTTGATGAATCAATAGATGATAAAAATTTAGTTGATCAATTTAATATCCCGATGAGAAGCAAATTATTGGTTTTTACTCATGAAGATTATTTGAATTGCAATCATTTGTTCTCTTATGGATGGGAGCTACTTGAATTTATAACAATGAAAAAGAGTGATTTAATGAATACCTTCTATTTTTTTATACTCTTCACTAATGCATCATATTTTCTAATATTTTAATTCTATATTTCAAAATTAATAGAACTTGAATTTATAGAAAACAAGCCAAAATGAAAACAATTAAAAAATATCTAGTATTTTTTTATAAGTATTTAAAATATTTTACATATCTCTTAATCTTTTTCTTTCTATTTTTTTTTCCCAAATGAATTTCAATCTTAAATACTTTATTAGTTAATAGTAAATTCATCCCTAATTTTTTTTTTAAACATTGATTTAGATTCTTCCTCCCCCCACCGTACCTTTTTCTCCCTAAAGTTTTTACCCCCCAAAATATATATATATATATATATAATAGAAAATATGAAAATAAATTTTATAAATAGGTTAAAATACAAAATAATATCATTGCATGTTTAATAGTATTACTATCTACATGTTGGAAGAGAAATCTAACTTTGTATTCTATTCTCTTGTAGAATATTTAAAATATGAAGAATTAGAACCAATTGGACGGTTATTGATCGAGAAGTGCAATGGCAAGCCGCGACAAATCATCAGAATTGGAGGATTTTTGGGTGGAAATGTATCAATTAATCACTGGAAAATGGTGCAAAGATCCTTAAGCTATCGTAATTATTCAGATAACCATTGGAAGATTGTGGCTTTAAGTTACGACAATTTACCAATTCATTTAAAGGCTTGCTTTCTCTATTTTGGACAATTTTGGAAAGATATTGATATAAGTACTGAAATGTTGTATCAAATGTGGATGGCTGAAGGACTAATTACAACAATGGATATAGCAGAAGAATATTTGGCTATGTTTGCAGGAATGCTTTTGATTGATGTCCAAGAATCTAAATTTTCAACATCAAGAAGGTTTGTGTTATGTCGTATTGATGAATTTATTAAAAAATTTTGTCTGCATCCTGATGATATTGAAGCTACAAGTTTATCTTATCAAGCGGTAGAGAACACTTTATATGGTTTAAAATCCTCAAGTAGAGATGGTTTTAGACTTTCCATGAAGCTTGATATCTCTTCTCAAGAAATTAAACAAAATGGTATTGACGTTGAGATTCTAAATACAATTACATTAGGAATAAACTTCGTTCTTTGCTTTTCCGGAAAGAAAATGGAATTCCAAGAATTAAGATCTCATTTCCATCCGAGATATGTTTGAAATCCATGGTGGAAAGTTACCCAAAGACATAAAAACCCTAATCCATCTAAGGTTTCTTAGTTTGGAAGGCTCTACTTTTGAAGAATTTCCAGAAACCCTCGGTAACTTTCCATTCATGCAAACACTTGATCTAAGAGTAACTGAAATTATTCCCGGGGGAATTGTTGTGCCTAATGTACTTTGGAAGCTAAAAGAATATAAATCTTTATCTACCTATTTGTCATTGATGTGTTATTTGAGTTATATATAAATAATAAAAATAATATAAATAATCGAATAAATAATACTAAAAATAATAAGAATCTTAAGATTAAAATAAGTTTGTCACTAATAAAATAACTCAATTAGGCAGAGCACCTATCGAAATAGTTTAGTAAATAAGGTGATATTCAGGTTTTAAATTTATAAAAATCGTTTTCCCTAAGACTTCTATTAAATTCTAGTGTGGAAAATATAATCAAACTAATTATGAATATGATTTGTGATTAAGGATCATTCAACAAGTAAATCAACCAATATCAAGAATGATAAGATTGAATTCTAAATCCTAGAAAACAAAGTAAAAACAAGTAAAGTAAAATCATGGATGAGGTAATATTGAATATGTGAAGAACTCACTAAACACAATAGAGAGAGTGGAGGATACACTTCATAACAAAATCAAGTATCATGATTCAACTATTACAATTTCACCGAATCCGAGTCTAAAGATGAACTTCCTCAATACGTGTCGTTGAAAGAAATTCATACGTGAAGAACAACTCGAATATATTAGTAAGATCAAATCCCTACTAATCATCCAAGGTCCGGTACATCAATAGGAAGACAATCCAACTAACCTAGCACTAATCGTATATCCAAGGTCCGGCTTAACAATTAGTGTTAACCCGAACCACAAGATCGAATCATAGCTCATCTCAAGATAAACAATCAAATCAAAGCCATAATTGAAATTGCAATTCAAGTTAATGAAATCATAACAATCAACTCACAATAGATCAATCCCATAGTGAAAGTATAATCATGAAACCAACCACTTCTACTCTAAAGAAATGTAGGAGAAGAGAGTTCCTATTAGGTTGGTAAACTAGATTACAAGAATTATCAACAAAAATACTTGAAGAAGGTAAGAAAATAATTCCAAAACCAGTTGTCAATTGAATCCGGAAAGATCTCTTCACCTCAACTTTCTTCTTGAATCCTCTTCTTGTTCCTTGAAGCTTGAATGGTTGAAGTAGCTCAAAATCCTCTTGATCAAGTCACAAAACTCTACCTCATAGACCAAGGAGAGATTTCATAACCTAACTAGAAACATTTATTCACTAAAACAACCTAGGGAATTATCTAATCAAAGTTATTCAATCAAAGTAATAGAAATTTCCCCAAAGTCTA
This sequence comes from Cynanchum wilfordii, assembly GCA_025388415.1. Classification (NCBI taxonomy): domain Eukaryota; kingdom Viridiplantae; phylum Streptophyta; class Magnoliopsida; order Gentianales; family Apocynaceae; genus Cynanchum; species Cynanchum wilfordii. Next base: position 27,839 of record JAHSUH010003704.1, on the reverse strand, counting down.
TACCAAAATATAAGAAATTGAAGAAAAACCCAATATAATAGTCAATATCTAAAAACAATATGAGAAACTAATCAAAATAACCTCTAATCTCACTCTAATATAGCCTTCATCCAACCTTCATTAATGGTAAAAATCCCAATATTTATAGATAACCAAAACAGGGGTAAAATAGTAATTTTACAAAAAAATCTCTAAAATATCGGAACAGAGCGCCAAACACGGGCTCAGTGTTATACACAACACGGGCTCGGTGACGGTTTCATCACCGAGCGCGTGTTGACTCTGGCCGTGTTATTCCTTCTGTATGGCCGTGTTCTTGAACCGAGCACGTGTTCAATAGCTTTACAGGGCGTGTTCATTGGCTTGGCAGGGCGTGTTCTTGGACTGAGCACGTGTTGCTGGACTGGATTTGTATTTCTGTCCAGAAATTGCATATTTAGTCCCTAAACTTTGCTCTTTTGATCCATTAACTCCACAAACTTCCCGAAAATAGAATTATCACAATTAAGTGCACAATTAACATATTTATCTCAATTTACTCTAATAATCCTCAACAATTATGCACAATTACCCTTCCAAAACATTATCAAATTTAGCGTTATCAGTCATCGACTGCCAGAAGGAAAAGACAAATTGTCCTTAAATGGTTTGTATAAACTTGGAACACTTGTTAACTTTGATATCGAAAAAGTTGAGCTTACTAGTTTAGAATCGCAGAGTCTACGGCACATTGATGCAAGAGTTCATGGAAAGAAGAGCGTTTGCGATGTGATTGATTATATTAACAAAAGTGGAGACAAGTTGAAGGAGACATTCTTGCACGTAAGTTTTTCAAGTTTTTGCTATGAGGAAAGTGATGTTCCGATTGAAGATGTGTTCAATTGTAGCAAACTCAACCATTTCATGGTAAATTGGGGTAGGATTGATTTAAATAAATTTAAGTATCCAAGGCCCTTATCTTCAAATCTTATTGAACTTTGTTTGATAAGGTCCCAAATCGGGGAAGATTGGATGGAAATTCTTGGAGATTTTCCCAAATTGATAAAGCTTTTCTTTCTTGGAAAGAAAAGCTTTATGGGTACATACATGACTTTTGGAGGTAATAGTTTCCCGGCCTTAAGACATTTCAAGATAGAAAATCTACCGTATTTGGAGAAGTTGCGGATTTATCATGCAAGCATGAACAATCTTTCTTATCTTGAAATTATATATTGTCCTAAGTTGAAGATGATTTCGTATGGGTTGAAGTTTCTTAATAAAATGATTAAATTGAACCTCATAATGCCTAAAAAGTTTAATGATAGGCTTCGTAGACAAGATGAAAATGAAGGAGAAGATTTTAAGACAGTTAAACATGTACCATTTATTTTCTTAGAGGATTTGTGACAAAAAGTGTAGAGAATTGGTGAATATATATATATATATATATATTTCTACTTCAAGTATGGGAACTTTTAACAACAGGAGCTTTCAAGAATCAGAACGTTTGGTGCAAAATAAAAACCTTCAATCTTGGGGTGAAAGGAATACTGGTAAGTATTTTTTCATCTTTTTTTTTTTACTTTTTAAATTTTCATTTGTTTCTTATTTCGAATTTCAACTCACTTAGAGGGCTTAACATAATACTTGATGAAATTTTTTGTTGTCTTTTATGGAAAATAACTTTCTTTAGTTCTTGTCGTTTAACGACTAATGAAACACACACTAATATATATATATATATATATATAACTGCTGATATATAGGTTTATAATTGAAATTATATCAGTATTCAGGAGCATGATTTAGACTCTTGAAGTTCAAGTCAGACTAAATTTAAATTAATTGGAGTAATAACTCTTGATTATCGAATGATCTAAATATAAAATATAATTGCAGCAATTGATTTTTTTTTTCAAATATTTAGAATAGTGAAAGTCTTTAGCTTGATGAAAATAGTAAGGGATTTGTACTTGTGCTTTCAACTTTGGTATTCATTGCGATCTCTACGTCAAAGTAAAGTTTTATCAGTATTTATCAAAAAAAAAAGAAAATTGGAACTTGATCTCCACCATTATTCATGTTTTTTATTTGACTATTTTTCGAGATATTTAAGATAATATAAAATAAATAGATGAAGTGAGGTTTAACAATGTTAATACATACATGTGAACAAGAATGTATGTATATATATATATATATATATATATATTCATGTGAATAGACTTTAATATATTAATCTTCACCCCCAGGATGGGGCTATTCAATCTTACAAATTTTAAATATGTTTCAAAGAATGGAGATAGATTTTACAATTACCAATACCAGAGAATAAAGAATAAAAATAATTTTGATTGAAGTTTTTGAAGATTATATGCAAGCAATTAATATATTCTTTAATTATCTCAAAAATTAAAGCAAAAGAATTATCCAAATCTTAGTTTTGAGGTTTTGGATGACTTTAGCCATAAGTATGTGAAAGGTTATGTGAAAGGTTACCCATTTTTGGACTTCCACCTCAGCCGTATCAATTTAGCAACCAAGTTTAGCGACTGATTTGCGACCAAGAAGTTGTTGTAGAAGTAATAGAAAATTAATTACCAAAGTGCGAGTTAACCAAATAAATAGAGGTGGTGTTTTATAACCTGTTTCCCCATCTGTGGGGAGATCAGAGCATAGAATTTAGAGTCTGCTACAGTCTTGAACAAACGCTCCATGTCTCCACCTGTAGTGCCCATAACAAAAGGTACTCCAACTTGCAATATAGTTCAGCATTTTCTGCATATTTACAATAGAAATAAATATTTCAAAAAATACAATGAAAGTAAATATTATGATTCTTGTGCCAATCCATTATAATTTCCCCTACCAAGTGTTTGAAAACAAACAAATGTAAGACATTTTTTCTCTATTTTCTTTATCCCTACAAATATTAATACCATTTAAAACACCAGGTACTGTATAATCAACAATAATCAAATTTGGATATTCTTCATAGATAGATGACAGAACACTTTCTCTCTCAGATGTGCCAAGCACCTTGATTTCCTTTCCACCCACTTCTATAGTTTTTCCAGCATCCCTTGGACTGCCCAATGATATAGGAACAGGATGAAGTCCAGCAGCAATAGCTGATTCAAGGACTGCCCTTCCCATTTGACCAGTTGGAGTATTCACCTGCTAAGGTGAGCTAACATGCGCTTATGTAAAACTATCTGTAAATTTCGTAATACATACCATGATTGGAAGTCCATTGCTTTCACTTTTAGACTCCTCTTTGGATTGAACTGACATCAGAAGAACTAAACAAACGGGTGCCAAATTTTTGTGCCTCCTGGGAAAACTTATAGTTGTATAACTGCAGCTAAACAAAGGAACAGGCTGCCCGATACAGGGTGGGAGGAGCAGGTTGTGTTGACATTGTGCAGAAATAGGAATTGGAAGTTTACCAATGAACATCATTGCCAACAAACCTCACTCTGCATTCAAAAAGAGACCAATTGCTGATTAGAATGTTAAACAGACTGACAAACAAGTGCGGGTGGTTGTGTAAAAGGTGGTGAAAGAGGCTGCAGCAATTAGAAGATTCCAAAAAATGAATCAAATTGCCAAATTCTTATTAATTCTTCCCAAGATTCCATGTATTATCATACATAATATTTTCCTTTTGGGAAAAATGGTTAAATCTACCTAAAAGAATCAGAACATTCAATATCATTTTAGTGGAAAAATAGTAGGTCCTTGAATAGAACACTAATCAACAAGACAAGTTTAAAGTTACACAATGCCAAAAAGACAAAAAATAAAAATGCATTTCAATGTGAACACAATCTGGTTATCAAGCAAGAATCATTTATCCATGAATTTTCTTCTAAAACTTTCAACAGTTAAAGAAAAAAAAAAAACCTTTTTTCTTTTTCTGATAAGCATAATTATTTCTGTGTTCAGTTATAGAATAAATAGCTGAGAAGATTCTGACATCAATTAACCAATTAAAACTCTAAAAAAAAAGTTCGACAAATTGAGGGAAGAAAATCAGCCATCACTACTTACCTCACACAAGAATGAAGAAGAAAAAAGGGAATAATGAGATGATGATAATATGACAGAAAAGCTCGCCGCCGATCGTATACCGGCGTCTGGACAGACGGAAATCTGGAACTGAGCTGAAAAATTGGAAGGAGATGAAAGAGTATCAGCGCCAAAAAAGACTTTTTTCATTTTTCTTTTTTTTTTGGGCAATAATAATTTATTTTTTATTTGCATAAAAACATAAAAAAAATTATGGATTAGTTCAAAATTAAGAATTAAATTTATTCTTGAAATTTTATGATTAAAATTATTAAATTTTATTTGTATACATATTGTAGACATTGAAATTTTATTTATATATTTATATATATATTGAAGATATTGAAAGATTTTGGTCTTGCGATGAGTGACACATGACAAACTAATAGTCATTGATTGTCACTCTCTTCATCAATAAATAGAGACCAAGAGAAGCATTCAAGAAGTGGAAATAAGAGGTGGAAATAAGAGGTGGAAATAAGACGTGGAAATCGGAGGTGGAAATCAAAGGTAAAATCTCTGGTGGTGGCAGAGAAGAAAAGAAACTCTGACGATTCCCTTCGGGGATCGTTCATAATTTCTGGCGCATCCTCCCTTCGAGATGAAGTCCCAAGGCTCTCGAGAAGTCAAATCCATTCCGAGATCAAGTCCAAAGACCATCGGAGAAATCAAATCAAATACAGATGGATCGAGATCAAGCCCAAAGGCCCTCAAAGTTCAAATTCATTCCGAGATCCAGCCCAAAACGCCCCTCGGAAGAAATCAAAATCCATTGGATCGAGAGAAGCCCAAAATGCCGTCGGATCCATAACGAAAAGAATCGGCGGAGAAATATAAAGATTCGAGCCCAACATCAAAATATATATTATCTTGTGACATTTATATTTTTGATTATTTATTTTGCAGATGATAATAATCGAAAAGAAAATTTTATTGTTCACACATATATCATAAATTTTATTTATGCATTTTCTCAAGAAACACGTAATTGATTAAAGACTCATATTTAATAACCGTTCAGTGATTTCTTAAATAAAGAATATGGACGTACAAGTACGGATGTAAACAAGCCGAGTCGAACCGAACTTCGGAAGTTTGAACTTGGTTTGTTTTCGAACGAGCTTCGAGTAGGCTTAAAAATTAATCGAGCTTAAAAATTTGTTTGAGCTTGGTTTGTTTAATAAACGAACGAGCTCGAACGGAGCATAAACGAGCTTTGTTCATGAACAGTTTGGTTAGTTTATAGCTCTAGGGGAAATTAAGAGAAGGGGAACCGCCACTTTTTTAGGATTTGTCAAAAAGGTAGAATGAAAGTTGAATTTGAACTATAGAGAAAGTATACAAAGGGAAATCGTCACTATAGTTTAGGGAAAATGAGAGAAAAAACTTATATATATACCATAATTTAAATATTAAGAGTTTTTTTAATAATATATAAATATTTATAATTTGTTCACAAACACTTGATTATGTTCGCGAACACTATTCGAGTATATTTGAAAATTAATCGAGAATAAAATATTGTTTGAATTTGTTTGTTTAATAAACGAACGAGTTCGAATCGAGTATAAACGAGCTCGAACAGTTTAGTTTGTTTATAGCTCTACGCACAAGATATCCATTTTAAAACAAAATCGAAGTTTTCTTTTTCTATTTTTGAAAAAAAATACGATTTGTTTCATCTAATATAATAATGACTTATAACTTTTTCAATTATAAATAAAACTGTTATTAATTGAATATTAAAATATAAAAACTTTCATAAAAATTAAGAATAATTGGTGAATTTGGTCCCAAACAAATTTATCTTTGGTATGTTTAGTCCCATTTTTTTAAAAAATTTTTAAAGTCCCAAACTTTTTTATTAGAGATAAATATGGTCCATTTTGACGGATTCCGCCAAAAAACTTAAAAAATTAACAGTTTGTTAATAAAATGGAAGAGTAAAAATGTCACAAAAAATTTTGAGAACAAAAAAAAAAAAATTAATTAAACAAGAAGAAGAAACGACAAAGAGGAAACAAGAAACAAGAAATAGAGATTTGAGGGAATTTTTGTGATTCCGAAAATTTAAACAATAAAAGTAAATAGATTTAAAGAAACTTTGTTTGAAGAGAAAGAGAAAGAAGACAACGATGATGTTGAAATTAAGCCATTTTAGCTACTGGAAATTCAGAGAAAAATAGAGAAGTAAGGCTGCCTACTGAAATTTACATACGGAAACAAAACAATGACACGTTCAAGCTTCCGGAATTAAAATGCAACAAGGAAAATGCTTAAATAATGTTATTGTACTGTACGAATTTTGCAATTGAAAAGCATTATACATACCTAAATCTATATCTAAGCTACTGAAATTGAAACCCGGATCTCGGAAATTGAAACCTATTTGAATACTTACTCAAATATCGATTCAAATATATTTGAATTTAACATTCATTCGCTCCCACTTGAACTCGTATCTCTTTGTCTTCTTGAAAAACTTCGATTTGCCAAACTAGTTTCAACCATGGAGGATTCACCAAGAATTTCAACATCATCGTTGTTTTCTTTCTCTTTCTCTTCAAACAAAGTTTCTTTAAATCTATTTATTTTCATTGTTTAAATTTCATAATCACAAAAATTCTCTCAAATCTCTATTTCTTGTTTCTTGTTTCCTCTTTGTCGTTTCTTCTTCTTGTTTAATTAATTTTTTTTTTTCCTCAAAATTTTTTGTGACATTTTTACCCTACCATTTATTAACAAACTGTTAATTTTTTTTTGACAGAATCCGTCAAAAGAGACCATAATATTTATCTCTAATAAAAAAGTTTGGGACTTTAAAAGTTAAAATTTTTTTTTTGGGACTAAACATACTAAATATAAATTTGTTTGAGACCAAACTCATCAATTATTCTAAAAATTAAAGTAGGAGTTAAGTTACAATCATTAAAAAATTTTAGTAGCTTAAAAGTCTAATGGTAATGTTTGCTTTAGTAAAAAGCATCATTATCAAATTCATAATCATGATTAATTATACAGAATTATTGTTTCTATTTTTTTAAAAAAAATTCCAAAATTAACCTCAAATATATTATTTTCAAATTCAAAACATTTTTGATTCTATTGTATCTCGAATTCAATTTGAATTGTATCATAGAATTTAAATATTTTTTCGACAAATTATTGTTTATCTTTAAAAATGAAACAATATTACTAATAATACAAAGAATTTAAATCATATATGATTGCAAATTACAAATTTGCCTTTTTTTTTTATATATATATATAAAGAAAATTTTACCATTTCAATTAGTTGGAATACTATTTTTATTTGAGTAAATAAAATTTAATATTGTTTTATTGAAATATTGAGTCTTTAATTTATTTTTAATTGGACAAATACGTCATTTTCGTCAAATTTCGACCATAAAAAATTTACGGTCGAAGTATATGTAAATCCCATTGAGGGTATTTTTGTCCTTTAAAATCACATTAACTAACTCATATCTTAATAAAACTCTCATTTCTTTTAATTTTATTGATTTTTTTTTTTAAAAAAAATTCTTATATTTTCGAGTATCTACTCCATGAGTTAGTTTGATTAAAGAAATAAAAGTTTCATTAAAATATTAGTAATGTAATGATATTTTAAATGACATTAATATCCTACATAGGACTTTTATTTATTTTTTTGGTAATTTATTCGTGTCCCGTACTCACTTTGGGTCCCAACTAAATTAGATTTGAGCTGTGTTGGACCCGTATTGGGGGAAGCTCTCTCTACACTTATTTCTCCATAGGCAAGATTTGGACTCGAGAACTTGTGGATGGAGAACTAAACTCCTTCCACTTGTGCCAACAAGTGTTGGATTCCTACAAAGGACTTATTGATAACATCAAATATGATCATGATTTGAGATATAAATAGTGCATGATTTGTGATAATAATTGTATTAAATTGAGATAATTTGATTGATTTTGGGTTTAATTGTAAATATTCTGTTTCAGGTAACCTTTGGGGCAAATTGGTGAAAAAAGATAAATTCAGAAGCAAAAGCGCAATTTTCTGGAAATTCGTTACGCCCGTGAATGATATATTACGCCCGTATCTGCGTAAATGCCCGTTGCCCTTTTGTGCATAACGCCCGTATCGAATGAAACGCCCGTTGCCCTGTGTTCCTTACGCCCGTGAGAATTAACTGTCTACCTTACGCCCGTGGCCCTCTGGATCAAACGCCCGTAAGGAGTAACTGCTCTAAACGCCCGGGTAGCGAGAGGGGCTACGCCCGTAAGGATGCTCTGTCCAAAATATTTTTTATGTAAAATGACGATTTTACCCCTAGTTTAGTAGATCTATAAATACTAGAATTCTTAGCCTTAAAGAGATTGGCTTGAGGATCAGATTACATTTCATATTGTTCTTAGATATTGAATATTATATTAGGTTTTCCTTCAATTTCATATATTTTTGGTAGAGACTTTTGGGGAATTTCTATTACTTTGATTGAATAACTTTGATTAGATAATTCCCTAGATTGTTTTAGTGAATAAGTGTTCTAGTTGGGTTATGAGATCTCTCCTTGGTCTATGAGGTAGAGTTTTGTGACTTGATCAAGAGGATTTTTGAGCTAGTTCAACCATTCAAGCTTCAAGGAACAAGAAGAGGATTCAAGAAGAAAGTTGAGGTGAAGAGATCTTTCCGGATTCAATTGACAACTGGTTTTGGAATTATTTTCTTACTTCTTCAAGTATTTTTGTTGATAATTCTTGTAATCTAGTTTACCAACCTAATAGGAACTCTCTTCTCCTACATTTCTTTAGGGTAGAAGTGGTTGGTTTTATGTTATGCTTTCACTATGGGATTGATCTATTGTGAGTTGATTGTTATGATTTCATTAACTTGAATTGCAATTTCAATTATGGCTTTGATTTGATTGTTTATCTTGAGATGAGCTATGATTCGATCTTGTGGTTCGGGTTAACACTAATTGTTAAGCCGGACCTTGGATATACGATTAGTGCTAGGTTAGTTGGATTGTCTTCCTATTGATGTACCGGACCTTGGATGATTAGTAGGGATTTAATCTTACTAATATATTCGAGTTGTTCTTCACGTATGAATTTCTTTCAACGACACGTATTGAGGAAGTTCATCTTTAGACTCGGATTCGGTGAAATTATAATAGTTGAATCATGATACTTGATTTTGTTGTGAAGTGTATCCTCCACTCTCTCTAATGTGTTTAGTGAGTTCTTCACATATTCAATATTACCTCATCCATGATTTTACTTTACTTGCTTTTAATTTGCTTTCTAAGATTTAGAAATCAATCTTATCATTCTTGATATTGGTTGATTTACTTGTTGAATGATCCTTAATCACAAATCATATTCATAATTAGTTTGATTATATTTTCCACACTAGAATTTAATAGAAGTCTTAGGGAAAAACGATTTTTATAAATTTAAAATCTGAATACCACCATATTTACTAAACTATTTCGATAGGTGCTCTGCCTAATTGAGTTATTTTATTAGTGACAAACCTATTTTAATATTAAAGATTATTATTATTTTTAGTATTATTTATTCGATTATTTATATTATTTATATTAATATTTTATAACTCAAAATAACACATCACTTATACATGCTTGAAATGTGAGTTTTAGTGACTAAAAATAGATAAAATTAGACAGAAAGGATCCTAATTTCGTCAAGTTAAAAATAAATATAAAGATCCATTTGTCCAAACAAAAATAACACAGACAGCAAATCAATCATATTTTTTAAAAAAGAAAAAAAAAAGGAAGAAGAAAAGTTAAATGATATTAATTATGATAAATTAGTTGAGGAATTGAAATCATTAAGCTCAATTATAAACATAAATCCCATATGTATTATTTATAAGACTTCAAAAACTCATTTGCCATAGCAGAAAAAGTTCATCTAAAGTATTTCTTAGAAGAGAAAAAACCCTAGAAGTAAATATATTTCTAAAGTTCATGTCTTTGACAAAACCATATTTTTCCATTCTAATTATTATCATACTTCTTGCAAGCTCCGGTATGCAAATCTGTCTCTCTCTCTCTCTCTCTCTTTCTCTCATCTCTTTCTCTCTATCTCCCATTTCATTATATATATATATTATATGGAAAATTTTTCCATTCAATCCTCATTTTCTTCATTTCTCTAATCAGGTTCTAATCAGGTTCTTCATTTTCTTCATTGATAGTATATATTTTTAAGCTTGTCATCTTTAACTTTCCTGTCATTTTTTTTTTAAAAATTTTTATTTTTTATATTTTTGGTCAAAAATTACCTCTATCGTAGGGTTTACGATTAAAGAGATTTTTCTTGAAAGGAAAGAAAAGACAATCAATATTATTATTTCCCAATTTAGAATTTTTTTTTGTTAAATTATTCGTTTTTATTATTATTTAATTATAAAATAGGTGAAGTACCTAAAATGCCCTTAGAAAAATAGTACGGGAAAGTCAAGTGGTCAAACTAGTTCGAAATTTTTTAAAAAAAAAAAAAAAAAGCTGGAAGAATGAAGTTGAACATATGGTATCAAATAAGTAAAAATTAAACATTTAGAATATAATTCAAGAAACGAAAAAAAAAAATATGGGATTCAATCAAAGATTTTATATATATATATATTGATATATATATATATTATTGCATATATACTGGGGATCTTGAATTTGAAGAAATGTTATCAGGATTGGGAGCTAATGCCATGGAAGAAGAAACAGTAAGATATTATGATGGCATTGATGGATGCACTTGTTATAGCAATGAAGATTGTAAGAACTCTCCTGGCTGCGGCAGCTACTGCAATTTTGGTGCCATTGTTGGTTTTTGTAGACATTAATTATTGGTGTCATGAAGAATATGATTTAATTTAAAATCAATATATATATATATATATATATTTGCATTTTTTTCCTTAAAATTAAAATGTAAAATAATTAGGAATGACAATATATATATTGTCGGGGTTCAAATCCTAACTCATGTATGTAACTGTTTAAAATTTTGGTCCAGAGATTCCTCCCGCAAGGGATCAACTTGGCTCGAACAAGGATTAGTCTGGATGTAGAATGACTTAAATGTGTCTTCTCATAGTTTGAAACCCATCTAGGACACCTCGTGCCCTAAACAATATATATATATATATATATTGGGGGAACACCTTACCTTACTTGACTCTTATATGGCGCTCATAATGAGCGTTAAATGTTCAATCTTAATTAGCATTCATAATGCTTTTTTCCATTGTGAAAAACCAAGAACTTAGGAATGCATATTTAATAAACGATGAAAATAGCATATTAGGATTAAAGATTCACATAAGAGATCATTTAATATTTATTTAGTTAAAATTACAAGTTGAAACAATATAACTAGCTTCTAACTCGATTAAATAAAAATATTTTAACTTTTTTTTAAAAAAATTTATTATTTTATTTAATTATCTAGTATTCTAACTTAAAATAAATAATTTATTATTTACACCTTTAATTTTTTTAAAAAATAGATAGATAAATAATCTAGTTAACGAATTGATATTGAATAATTTTGTTGACTTAATACCTATTTACTCATTTTTGTATCATGTTGAATTATCAAATTGATATAGTTATTATTTGTGTATTGTCATATTCAAATTAGATTACACAAATTTGACACGATTGCAAAATTCTAAAATAGAGTAATAAGATGCATGTATCTTAGTTGTTTCTCAACAAATGAGAAAAAAAGAATAGGGAACATTGGAATCAAAATCAAGACTCTGTTTGATACAATAGGAAAGTGCATTGCGAATAGTATATGAGATTACGAATTTGACACTAGCTGTGACTACCATAAAAGAGTAGTCAAGGTGATACCTTTTTTCGTCAAGAATTAAACTTTACATACGTAATCCGAGTCAAATATGAATTCTTGAGAATGGTCTAACCAAAAATACGATGACTGAAATTAAAATTGCATGCAATTACTTCCTAATAAGACAAAGATCCTAGGTACGAAGTAATCAAAAGTCAGATTTCCTTTTACGTCTAGTGTACCTTGAATCTAGAGGGACACTATTGTTCAAGTTATCAATAAATATAAGACACATATATTTTGAATTAACTTAATGTTAATTATTCCGTATCTTATTTTTATTGATATTTTAGATAAGTTAAGGCCAAAGCCATTCTAAACTTCACGAGTAAAATTTGGATATTTCTTTTGGTTTACTTGTGGAGGTAATTAACTCTCTCTCTCTCACATATATATCATTAGTAATTAATTAACTCTCTCTATGGGTTAGTAAATAAGGAATATATCATTAGTAAAATTTTGATATTTCTTTTGGATTAATTTATCTACTGGTTTTCCCCAGGGTTTTGTTTTTTTTGTTTTTTTTTTGGAAAATAAAATATTTATAGTATATATAAGTTCTAAAGGTAAATTACTCATAACCATTTTGATATTTACGGCCTAATTAATTTTTAAAATATATTTATTATTATTATTTTATTGAGGTGACAAGTAAGATTTTATTTAAAGAACATATTTTTAAAATAATAATATGTGGGAATTATTAACTCAAGAAAATATTTTAAATTTATTAGATTTTATCTAATTAATTATACTTTTTAAAAAGAATATAAAATTAAAGATGTCAATTTTATTATTAGCTCTATCATACTTATTCCCACATCACTTACTTAGAGCGGAAGTCATTCTAAATCTAAAAAATATACATGACTTTACTTGTTGAGATAATTTTAGAATATATTCCTAATATTTAATAAAACGAAAAAATATTACACAATTTAAATATATATTTAATTATAAGAAATTTATGTCACTAAATATAAATGATTAAATAATAAATTTACCTTTCTTGTCTATATTAAATTATTAATCTTTTTTAAATAACCAACACTTGTTGGCCCAAGTAGAAGGAGCTTGATTAATAAATTAACAAAAAAAAAAAAAAAAAAAAAAAAAAAAATTTTTTAAATTTTTTTCAATTGAAATTATATTTAAGGATGTTGAAAATTAATATTTTATAATTTTTCATATACTTAAGGCTAAAGTAATTCTAAACCTCAAAAGTAAAATTTGGATATTTCTTTTGCTTTACTTGTTGAGGTAATTTGGGAATATATCATTGATATATATATATATATATCATTTCTAATTCATTGATAGACTAATCAGTTGCATAATATCATAGTCCAATTTTTTGTTCAAAAACTTCTACCAAATTAGTTTTCTTCTTTATTTCACCACAATTCTTTCTTCTCAAATAATGGCAGAATCTATCTCCATTCCTTTGAAACATATTCAAGATTTGTTAGATGAAATAGCCCCATCTTGGGTCTATAGTAGTCTACAAGAAATAAAGTCTTTGCTAATCCAAATCCAACTGGGTGAAAACTGTAGACTACTACAGGATCTAACAACAGATCAATCTACATATTTACAAAAGATTAATGATATTCAAAATTTCGCTTATCAAATTGATGATCAACTCGACACAATCTATATCAATATCGAATCATATAGAAGATGGGTCAACAGTGGCATACCGAGTGGAATTAAATCATTGGCTTTCACATATTATAAAAGTAGGGTTCTTCACAACATTAGATCATTGATTGATCTTGTTAAAAGAACTAAATTTATCAGAAGCCATGATTCCGACATAAGAGAAGGGAATGAAGATCATGAATCACAAAGATTAAGTCCAAATCTCCACCGTCACCACCAAAATTTATTCTATGATTCCGAGGGAAGAATTTCCATTTACGATAGTAATTCAATGCATCAAAGAATTATTTCAATTGATCAAACAATCCCTTATGCATATCTCAAAGGAATTTTTGACTTGATTTATAGACGGGTTTATTTTCATTTTGCTATTGTTTATGTGGTAAAGAATTTCAAAAGAATAACTATATATCGTGATATTCTAAAGCAAGTTTTTTCAAATTATAAACAGAATGATGTCGTTGGACTGATGTTTATGAAAGAGGATGAACTTTGGAAAGAGTTGGTGGAAGTGCTCGCAAGCTACAAATGTTATATCTTTCTTATTTTTGATCATAAATTAATATATGATCAAGAATTAGTTGAAAATTTGAGATTCTCAAAGGGAAGCATATCAAAGATTAGTGCTTACATGATGGATTTGCATTCGATAGGTGAAAGAGAAGCATGGGAACTATTTGAATCAATAACATTTCATAAAGGTTAGCATTATGAATATCCTTCTATTTTTTTCCTACCTGTCTACTTATATTAATATTGTTTTTTCCTCATGCTTATTGTTTTTTATGTAAATATAAAAATGAAGAAGGAGATAGATTGTGTAGTATTGAAAAAAAGATCCCTCAAAGATAATATAAAAATTCCGAAATAATATATACAAAAAATACTAACCAATTATTTTTTTTTTTTTTTTTTTGCATGTTTAATGGCATTATATTAATATTTGAAGAGAAGTGTAAGTTTATGTACTATTATTATGTTGTAGGATATATAAATGCTTTTGAATTAAAGGAAATTGGAATGAACTTAATTGCGGAATGCAAAGGCGTGCCACGACAAATCATTAGACTTGGAGGAGTTTTGCAAGAAAATTTGACCATTAATTATTGGAAAATGGCACAAATATCATTTAGCTATCGTGTTGATTCACATTGTCATTGGAAGATTGTGGCTTTTAGTTACGACCATTTATCAATTCATTTGAAGGCCTGCTTTCTTTATTTTGGACAATTTTGGAAAGGTGATGATATAAGTACAGAAATGTTGTACCAAATGTGGATGGCTGAAGGAATAGTTTCATCTCGTTTGTTGGTTGGAGAAAAAACAACAATGGATATAACAGAAGGGTATTTGGCTATATTAGTGACAAGGTTATTGATTGATGTCCAAATATCTAAATTTTCAACTTCAAGAATGTTTGAGCTATGTCGTATTGATAATTATGTAAAGGATTTCTGTCTACAACCTGAAAGCTATCACGAAAGTTTTCGAATGGAAAATGAGACTTTATATGGTTTCAATTCATCAAGTCAGGATGGTCGTAGACTTTCCATGAAATTTCATTTCTCAGCACACAAACTTGATCAAAATAGTATTAACATTGAGGTTATGCTTACACTTAGCAAAACCTCCATGCAACTTCGTTCTTTACTTATGCTGAAAGAAAAGGGAATCCCAAGAATTCGTATATCATTTCCATCCGAGATATGCAAAAAGTTTAAGTTGTTAAGAGTTTTGAAAATAGAGAATTTTGAAATTCAAGGTGGAAATTTGCCAAAAGACATAAGAAACCTAATCCATTTAAGGTTTCTTAGTTTAGAAGGCTCTACTTTTGAAAAACTTCCAAAAACTCTTGGAAACTTTCGATTCATGCAAACGCTTGATCTTAGAGTTGCTGAAATTATTCCAAGGGGAATTATTGTGCCTAATGTTCTTTGGAAGCTAAAGGAATTGAGGCATCTTTATTTACCTACGTGCCATCATGTTCCGAAAGGAAAAGACAAATTGTTCTTGAATGGTCTGACTAAACTAGAGACACTTGTCAATTTTGATATTGAGAAAGTTGAGCTTATTAGTTTGGAATGGGAGAGTCTACGTCACATTGATGCAAGAGTTCATGGAAAGAAGACCATTCGTGATATGATTGATTTTATTAACAAGAGGGGATACAAGTTGAAGGAGACATTCTTACACGCAAGTTTTTCGGGTTTTAGTTATGAGGAAAGTGACGTTCCACTCGAGGATGTGTTCATCAATTGTAGCAGACTCAACCATTTCATTGTAAATTGGGGTAGGTGTGATTTAAAAGCATTAAAGATTTCTAATCTCTTATCTTCAAATCTTATTGAACTTTGTTTTATAAGATGCCAAATTAAGGAAGATCCGATGCCAATTCTTGGAAAGTTTCCCCAATTAAGAAAACTTGTACTTGGAAAGAAAACCTTCATGGGTACAAAAATGGTTTTTGAAGAAGATAGTTTCTCGGCCCTAATATATCTCAAGAAAGAAAATCTACAGCATTTAGAGGATATGGATATTTTTGAAAGGAGCATGCTTAATCTTTTTTGTCTTGAAATAGTATGTTGTCTTAAATTGGAGATGATTCCTCATGGATTGAGGTTCATCAAAACCCTTACAGAATTGAAGATTAAAATGCCTAAAAAATTCAATGATCAAATTCGTAGAGGCACAACACAATATACTATGATGATTGAAAAGATATCATACCTTTTGTTAGAGGATTGGTGAAAACATGTTGTGTTGAAAATTGGTCGCAAAATGTATTCCCAAAATTCAATTAGTTTTACCTTTGACAAAAGGAGCTTTCTGAAGTCAAAAGGAGCATTAAGGTACCAAGATATTTGGTTCAAGTGGTAGACTTGTTTAAAACCTGCAATTATAGGATGAATGGAATACATAGTAACTAATGAAACACATGTGCATACAAATATATTTGTATTATATTCTCTCTTATATAATATGTACGTCGTATTTTACTTTATTTATTTATCTTTATTTCATAGTTTGGTTTGTTTTTATTCTAAATATTTAACCATAACTTTGTTCGTCCTTTTTATTTTAACTTTTTTTTTCTTCTAATATTCACTACTTACTTTAAAGGGGAGAGTTCCTCAAATATATATATATATATATATATATATATATATATTTCTAATGATAATTATTGAATGAAACACATTATTACTACACACAATACCCTAAATACTAATTTTACTCTTTAGAAAATTTTGACCCTATCTTTTTGTTCTTTTTTCTCTCAAAATATTCTCATAATATTTTATTTTTATTTTTGTGGTGGTTGGGGGAGAAACTCTTCCAATCCCTATTTCGCCATTCACAAAATTTATACTTAAAACTTTGATTAGCAGAACAAAGTTCCTTCCATATCAACCAACTATTTATTCTAAGACATTGAAAATAATAATTATAGTGATTAATTTAATATTGTAACCATTTATAATTGTCTAATTTGATTCTTATGGCTAAAATTTTAATATATGTTATCATTAATGGAAAGTTTTTATTTATATATATATATATAAATATATATATTTTATGAAATATGAGTTAGAAATAATTAGTGTTATATATGTATGTCTTAGAAATGACAACTAAAATAAAATGTACCCAAAATAGCATAAAGACAGGCACTTGACAAAAATTTCTAACTAAAAACTTAAAGAAATGGTTGATTACAAGTCCTTAAATTAGGCACAAAAAACTGTTGTAGAACCAAAATTTTCACACACAACAAACAAAGAAAAATGAATTCTATTGCAATTCCATCCTCAAATGTAATTTAATTTTTTTAAAAAAATTATTTTTTATTATTTTTTTTACACAATAAAAAATCTAGATTTCTATTTGGATTCCAAATAGATTTTACATAATTTTGTTTTCCATTTTTATGAATTTCATTCACAAAATTTGAAAACAATTTCACGGTTTATTATTGTTATTATTATTATCAAATGCATAGATTAAGGCACTTATCATTTAGTTTTAAGCGGCCACAATCAAATCAATGATTTCTTTTCACAATTTACAAAATTTCAAATACATGTTTCATAGTTTTGCAAATGCTAAACCAGCCAAACACCAATCGAGAGGAAATACAGTTTGAAGAAAAATATATATTAATAAAAAAAAAACAGAGAAACGAAAAACAAAAGTAAACTTACTACGCAAAGCATTGTGACTCTAAGAATTCAGCATACCAAACAACTCAACTCATTGATTGGAAAAAACTACTTCTTATGATAAGAATCACAACATTATTAACCGAGGGCTGATTGCTTCATAAGCAGAGAAAAAGAAAGAAACGAAGGTATACATCACGTGTCAAATAAAATTACAGTAATATATATAAAAAGTCTAAAGTCATTAATCAAGTAACAAGTCATTAGAAGTAATAAAAAATGAGATTTCCTTTTGCGTCTAGAGGGACAATATTGTTCAAGTCATCAATAAATATAAGACACATATCATTTCAATTAACTTAATGTTAATTAAATTGACACGTATCTTATTTTTATTAATATTTTAGATAATATATAAAAGAAAGTCCATCGAGATTCTGTTATATTCTATTCCCTTCCCTTTTTTGTTTAACCTTTTCTTCTTTTCAGATCTCTATGAATATTAACATTTTTTAACCTTTTACATACTTAAGGCCAAAGCCATTCTAAACTTCAAGAGTAAAATTTGGATATTTCCTTTGGTTTTACTTGTGAAGGTTATTAACTCTCTCTCTCTCTCTCTCTATATATATATATATATAAATCATTAGTAATTAACTCTCTCTCTCTCTCTATATATATATATATATAACACTCTCTCTATGTGTTAGTAATTAAGGAATATATCATTAGTAAAATTTGGATATTTCTTTTGGTTTACTTATAAGTCTATAAATAGTTCATCATTTTACATCAAGCATATTATTCGTTGTTCGTATTTTCAACACATATATCATTTCTAAATATTTTATCACAACCATATTCTTTCCTTTTGTTTTGATTTTTTTTTTTTTTTTTTTTTTAAATAGGGTTAGAAAAATATAATACTCCAATATTCACTCCTCACGTTAGAGCGAAGAGTCTTTCGGATATATATATATATATATATATAAAACTGCTAATCATAATTGGAAAATGAAATGCTTTAATACTATACACAATATTCTAAATACCAATTTTATTCTTTAGAGATTTTTTATCATTTCCTTTTATTGTTTTCTCTATTAAAATATAAAAAATAATTAAAATTACATCAAATAAAATTAAATATTACAAAAAGATATAAGATGGTTTCAAAAAATGATAATATTGACAAAAATTTAAGACATTGATATGAGATTGGATCTACATATCAAAATTTCCTTCCTCTTGAGTTATCTACTACAACAAATTTAACTTGTAGGAACACGTGAAACTGTTGTAATTGTTAGATTTAGATGCAGTTTTTTTTTAGATATAGTTTTAAAAAGTTTTGTGTAGGTTAATGTTGCTATAAATTAAACAACATTCATAAGTGTTGTTAAAAAATGAGTTTTAGATACTATTAAAATTGTTGAATATTCTTATTTTAGATATAGTTATTATGATGTTATAATCAAATATTGATACAGTTACAAATATTGTATTAATTTATTTTCTTGTCACACTTGAACATGTAGCAAAATGTCTAATATTGATAAACTTTATACTTGTACCATTATATAATTAATATTATACCTTTAAGTATTACTATTCTTATGTTTTACCAACTCTTCAATGTATACTATTAATAATATTTAGATATACTTTTTAATACATTATTTTAATGCATTTTGATGGAATTAAACTGTGTTTTTATGTCTTTATAACTACAATATATAGTGTCGTATTAGTGTGTAAACTCCATAAATATGTTAAATAAATATGTTAAATAAATTCTTCAAATATCTCCATAAATACAAAAGTAATAATAGCATTAGTGTGTAAAAAATATGTATCTAACCGGAAATTTATATGCGTTTGTTAAAATTCTACGTGAAACGTGAAATACATAATCGGTCGGTGGCTGCTCTGCCTGCGTCTGCGTCTGCTCTTTATGGCATTGTAAAGCAGATAATGTTTGTTGCCATCTAGGAGCAGATTCAGCAGTCGATGCAATCCAGGGACAAAAAATTCTATGTTGCCTGATTGGGTTAAATTCCATAGGTTTCTGCAACGAAGCTTGTTCAGAACTCTCCTGAAATAGTTAGCGAAACAACTCAATAAAATAAGTCACAAGTTACCTCACCAGAAAAATAATATATAATAGGGCCTAAGATCCACAAAATATAATTAGTAAACAGTGAAACAAATGTGACTGTGCTGAATATCATAGTTTAAGTTTGAAAGATACAAAAACTCCATGGTGAACCAAATCATGCTTGACATAAAGTATAACAAACCAACATAATACTAGGATTATCACCATTGTAGCAAAGATGACATGACTTTTTGTTCCGTATCCTAAAGATTCTATCTTTTACCTGCATCTTATAAAATGAACATTGCAAAAACTGACAACAATATGAATGGTTATCAAGCTCTGATCTCCCAAAACAAACAAATTTGCCAAAAAAGGGTGTCAAATTCAAGGATCAACGCCAAGTGAACTCAAAGCAACCCATATCATATCCATCCAAACCCAAATCATAACATACAGCTGAATCAAAAATAATTATTCTTTTTTATCTCATCAAAAGTTAGAAAATTTGAGCCATGAAAGAGAAAGCTGACAAGAACCAAAAGGAAAAACAGAACATCATTTGCAAAACGAAATGGAAACCTTAAAAGAGAGAAAAAGAAAAAGAAAAAGAAAATTAGACACTCACCTATTGCAAAGAACAAGGTGAAAATTGCCGAGAACAAATTGCCTATAATTGTAGAAACAGCAATTCTGCAGTATTCTTTAACTCTGTCAACAAAATTCACAAAAGAAAACGGTATGGAAGATGAGGAGGGCAAAGAATGAGATGGATAGGCATAAAATTCCATGGATTAGATTCAAGAAAACTTCTGAAAAAAGAAATTAAAAAGGGTTACTTGTCTTAAATATAAAGAAAAAATAATAATAATAAAGATTGGTGTTTTCCCTCAGGCCTTTTTCAAGAACAAAGCTCTAAATACACTCAAAAATATCTCTACACATCTATTTATATTGTGCCAACCATCTGATATACATATATAAAAATATATTAATATATATATATATATATATATATATATATATATATATAATAAAGGGAGAGAGGTTAGAGGTCCAAATGGTATACTGGCAGTAACCTTAGTAGCTAAGTGAACGGTGAAAAGCTATCACACAAAATCAACTAGCATTTATATCTTTTTCTTCTTTTGGTTTTTCTTTGTTTCCAAAATATTTATGATTTTAATATTTGTCATTAAATTACACTTCTTGAACTTCTTAAAGATATTAACATAACTACTGCAACAAATAGACATTTTCAGTGGAGTAATCTTGCTGAACCTTGCGGTCAACAATGTATGGTAGTGAACGAGGTTCCCAACCACACAAACTAATTAACTTTTGTGCCTATAAAGGGAAAACAATCAAGATGTTAAATGGTGGAGAAACAAGTTATGCAAGAAAGAGCCATATGTAAAAATCAATCTACAAAAACTGTCTCTAAGGAGTTAAATAACAAGAATGGCCCATGTAATTTTTGCATGTAAATGACCATTTAAATAAAGTCAGTGTATTAAATGATGATGAAAAAGATAGTACGATTCTGAAATACCAATTTTATTGAAATCCATTCAATATTTTCCCATGCAAATGGCCATTTCACGCTGTTGTGTTTAAGCTATCATGGCTCTCCTGTCATAGTGTTTTCCAATATGTGATATATATTTTCAAAGTTGCAATAGCATGACACAATAAAATCATATAACTACTGCAACAAACCTGTGGCTTAAAATCATAACTACTGCAATAGCATGACACAATAAAATCATACCAATGTTACACTTTGATGATGTCTATCCTCAACTAAAAAGCCAAATGCTAACAAGGAAAGGCAGATATCTGCCACCAGGAATACAGATTCTCAAAATATAATCTATATAATTCTATTTACAAATAAGGAGATTTCAAGTAAGAGACCAATAGTGCAGCTTTCTTAAGCCCCCGACTTAATTATCCATCTTTGAACAAAAAATGAAAATGCAACAAGTTATCTGACCCATTTTCGTATACACTAAAAAGAAAAATGAAAGAATTCAATTTCACAGAAATAACTATAAGACTCTGAAACTAACATCTACTCCGTTTCTGTAAAAATCTTCAACTACATCATTTTGAACTAGAAGTGCAGCCAGCATATACAAATATTTAACACAGGCAAGTAAAAACATAAAACAAAAACAAAATTTAAAACACTGAATTGAAAAAAAAAAAAAAAAAAAAAAAAAACAATGAAAAGGAAAAATGTTGAATGGAAAACAAGAAAATAAAAAGTGGCCGATCGTAGACTACTACAAGATATATCAAGATTCGACTGCAAAAAATTAGAGAAAATGCAAAATGATATTCGACAGTTTGCTTATCGGATGGATGATCAACTTGACACAATCTATATCAATATCAAATCATATGGAAGATGGATCAAAAGTAACATCCCAACTGTTATCAAAATAATGGGTATTACATACCATAAAAGTAAGTTTCTTCACAATTTTAGATCATTGATTAATCTTGTTAAGAATAGTAAATTTGTTGAAAGTCAAAATTTTGAAATAAAAGATTGGAATGAAGAGAATATATTAAGCCCTCATCTCCAAAATGACCATAACAATTTTTTTCTATGATTATGAGAGAAGAATCTCCGGGTTCGAAAGTAATTCTTGGGATCTTTATTTTAGTCTTATTTTTAGGACGATTAGAATTATGAACATTAATATTTTATGGCATTACGTGTATGTAAAATCAATTTATGAAAATATTTATATTCAAAGGTGTTTTCAATCTATTGTTCGAGTTTCCATGAAAAGAAACTCAAAAAAAATAACTGTATATCGTGACATTCTAAAGCAACTTCTTACAATTGATAAGAAGAATGATATTGTTGGATTGATATCTATGAATGAGGATGAACTTTGGAAAGAGTTGAAGAAACTACTCAGAAGCAACAAATATCTTGTCTTGATTTCTTTTGATGATGACTCAATATATCATGAACATTTAGTTGATCTATTTTATATCCCAATGAGAAGCACATTATTGATTATTACTGGTGGAGAAGAAAAGGACAAGGATACATTAACATATGGACTGAAGCTGCTTGAATCAATAATATTTCAAAATCATGAAAAAGGTTAGGATGATCGATATCCTTCAATTTTCATCTCATTTTTTTTTAATGCTTCTAATTAATTTATGATGTTTATTGCATGCTAATTAATAGCACATCATATAGATATTTGAAGAGAAATATAACTTTATGCACTATTGTTTTGTAGAATATTTAAATTCTGAAGAATTAAAAAACATTGGATTGGAATTAATTAAGAAATGCAATTACGCGCCACGACAAATCATTAGAATTGGGGGAGTTTTGAGAGAAGATGTATCAACTAGTCATTGGAAACTGGTGCAAACATCTTTAAGATATCTCAATGATTCAGATAGTCAATGGAAGATTGCTGCTTTAAGCTATGATTGTTGATCAATTCATTTGAAGGCATGTTTTCTCTATCTTGGAAAATTTTGGGAAGGTGATGATATAAGTACAGAAATGTTATACCAGATGTGGATGGCTGAAGGAATAGTTTCATCTAATTTGTTGGTTGGAGAAGAAACAACAATAGATGTAGCAGAAAAGTATTTGTCTATGTTAGCGAGAATGCTTTTGATTGATGTCAAAGAGTCTGAATTTTCAACATGGAGGAGATTTGTGCTATGTCGTATTGATAATTTTGTAAAAAACTTTTGTCTACAACCTGAAAGATTTCAAGAGGACTTTGGAATGGTAAATAAAACTTTTTACGGTTTCAAATCCTCAAGTAAAGATGGTCGTAGACTTTCTATAAAGTTTGATATATCTTCTCATGATGATCATAATCATATTGACATTGAGGTAACCAATATACTTAACATAGCTTCTAAGAAACTTCGCTCTTTACTTATCGAGAAAGAAAATGGAACTCCAAGAATTCAGATCTCATTTCCATCTGAGATATGCAAAAGGTTCAAGTTTCTTAGAGTTTTAAAAATAGAGAACTTTGAAATCCGTGGTGGAAATTTGCCAAAGGACATAAGAAGCTTAAGTCATTTAACGTTTCTTAGTCTAGAAGGCTCTACTTTTGAAGAATTTCCAGAAACCCTAGGAAACTTTCGATTCATGCAAACGCTTGACTTAAGAGTAGCTGAAATTATTCCTAGAGAAATTACTTTGCCTAATGTACTTTGGAAGCTAAAAGAGTTGAAGCATCTTTATCTTCCTACTTGTCATCAAGTGCGAAAAGGAAAAGAAAAATTTTCCTTGAATGGCTTGGACAAACTCGAGATACTTGTCAACTTTGATATCAATAAAGTTGAGCTTACTAGTTTGGAATGGAAGAGTCTAAGACACATTGATGCAAGAGTTCATGGAAAGACGAGCACTTGTGATTTGATTGATTGTATTAACAAGAGAGGAGAAAAGTTGACGGAGACATTCCTGCATGTAAGTTTTTTAGGTTTTAATTATGAGGAAAGTGATGTTCCGATTGAAGATGTGCTCATCAATTGTAGCAGACTTAATCATTTCATGGTAAATTGGGGTAGGTGTGATTTAAAAGAATTTAAACTTCAAAATCCCTTATCTTCGAATCTTATTGAACTTAGTTTGATAAGATGCCAAATCAAGGAAGATCCAGTGCCAATTTTTGGAAAGCTTCCCCAATTGAGAAAGCTTGTACTTGGAAGGAAATCCTTTTCGGGTACAAAGATGATTTTTAGAGAGGAAAGTTTTCAAAGTCTAAGATATCTTAAGTTAGAAAATCTAATGCATTTAAGGCATATAGAGATTTTGCAAGGTAGCATGCCTAATCTCTTTTGTCTTGAAATTATTTGTTGTCTTAGATTGGAAATCATTCTAATGGGTTGAAGTTCATAAAAACTCTCAGAGAATTGAAGTTCAAGATGCCTAAAAGCTTCAATGATATGATCCGTATACAAAATATATACAACGAAGAAATTGAAGCAGTTAAACATGGACCATTTACTATCTTAGAGGATTGGTGAAAAAAGTGTTTCATAGAAAATTGGTCATAAAATGTGTATATAAATTTTTAGTATATGTACCTTTGATAAAAAGGACGTTTCATAAATCAAAAGTTTTAGTGCAATGTAAAACCTTCAATTTCGTAACTTTTTATATGAGATGTTATTTATTTATTTAATTCTTAAGAAAAAAATAATTTGAAAATACTATAATTTTTTATATGCCCAACCTTTTAAGAGTATTTTCCTCTATTAATTCCATATTCTCCCAAAGATATCTCTAATGCAATCAACAAATTTAAAGAATCAAAGTAAAAATTTTACTTTTATTTACTAGGGTTTATTGATTTGAAGCAGAAAAAATTTATTCCTATTGTAATTTTATCCATAAAATTATACCTTTTGCGTTTCTATTGTTATAAGTAATCATTAATTGAAAATTTTTATAGTTATTTATTTTATGAAGTATGAGTTAGAAATAGTTAGTGTTACATATGTGGTTTTAGATATAACAAATAAAATAAAAAATGCCCAAAATAGCATTGAGAGACACCAAAGTCTCAAAATGTCCACGTACCTTAGAGAATTCGAGGTGGACACCGCGAAGGACTGACTGGGTCTCCGATATTTTCTTCGAAGTCTGGCTGGCGACTAGAAGTACCACGCAAAGGGTAATGATCTTTGTCATGGAGAGATCCCCTCTGTACTTATAATTAAATGCACATGACCTGACAGACACTTGTTTGGAGCCACCATTTCGGTCTGTTGAAAAAGGTACTTAATACATGTGTCACCACCTTGTTAGCTCTCTCTCCATATAAACAGTAACTCACTCTCACACACAAACAAATGAAAGCCAGAAATCCCAAAACATTCCGAGTGTCCAGTCACCTTTTACACTCTACACTATATCTATTTTGTCTTCAAATTATTTGTTCTAATACAATTCCTACTAAGAAATGCCATTGTCATATTAACTTGCAAACACCTCTCTTGCACCTTCTTTATAACCAATTATTTCTCTCGTATTTCCTCGACGAGCAAAGCACAGCTGACAAGGTTCGGGAAAAAACCTTCCGTGACCCCATTTGTATTCCCAAGTATCAAGTAACATCACACTACCAGAAATTTCAAGATTTGTGACGGCCAAATCCGTCGCAAAAAACCCCGTCGCCGATAGCGACCGATCAGAAATCCGTCGCAAATTGCGACGGATTTGCAACGGCAAAAATCCATCGCAAACTGCGACCTATTTTGCGACTACTTTGGCCGTCGGAATTTGCGACCGATTTGCGACCGATTTGGCAGTCGCAATTTGCGACCGATTTGCGACCAATTTGGCTGTCGCAATTTGTGACCGATTTGAGACCAATTTGGCGGTCGCGATTTGCGACCGATTTAGCCGTCGCAATTTGCGACCGATTTGCAACCAATTTAGCCGTCACGATTTGCGACCGATTTAGCCGTCGAAATTTGCGACCGATTTGCAACCATTTATGCCGTCGCAAATTTGCTACTATTTAGGCAGTAGCTAGTTTTTTATTAAAAAATTATTTGTTTTTTGGAGGAATATTATTATTATTTAGTTTATAATTTTATAAAATTATTTATTAAATATCTAAAAAATTATATAAATATATCCAAAAAAGATTATTTAAATATAATTAAATAATATAACAATGAAAATCTTAAATAATAATATTTCTAACATATATATAAAATCCAAATAATAAAAAATTCTAAATTTCATTATAATAATAATATATAAAATTCAATGAACAAAACATTCTAAATACATTTTAAATTTCATTCTAATAACAAAATATTTAAAAAACCCCAATACATTATAATAATACCAATTCTAATAATGTCATTTCTTGCATGTTTTTTCACTTTCTTGTTTGTGTTGAGCTTCTTCGGACCTTCAACATCCATGTACTCGAGACCAATTTCTTCAACCTGCAATAAATTTGAATATGCAAAATAAAATGTTAGTAAGATTTCTTTCAACAAAAAAAAAATGTCAGAAGTGAATATGCCTCATCCTCCTTCCAATTATAGCCATATCTTCATAACCTTTTTTTTCACTGCCTTCATAAGAAGCCAACTTATGTATACATTGGATATTTAAAATAAAATAAAATACATTGTATACAAGCCAACCTTTTTTTCTCATTTTCTGTCATAGTAGTGCTTAGTACAATTATTCATTCTTCCATTTAATTCATATTTGTTGGAAGCTTAATGTATTTAAACAACCAAAAATAACTAACTATGTACACATGAAGTACAAAATCAAAGGAGAGAATATTGATAGAAGAAGAATTCTATATTTTTTGAGATGTTTGAATACATGCTCATTTTTGGCCTTTTATAGATACAAAATATTAGGTGGTAGCCACCATGTTTGAAGCCTCCTTCTTTGAATAGGTAGCCACCATGTTTGAAGCTTCCTTCTTTGAATAAGTAGCCACCATGTTTGAAGCCTCCTTCTTTGAATAAGTAGCCACCATGTTTGAAGCCTCCTTCTTTGAATAAGTAGCCACCATGTTTGAAACCTCCTTCTTTGAATAAGTAGCCACCATGTTTGAAACCTCCTTCTTTGAATAGGTAGAAGGAAACTTGGACTTGTGCATCACAATGTTTCAACACTCCTCCTTGATGCACATTCACAAATTCCAAGCTTGTTTCGCATGAACTCAAATTTCACTTTAGGTAACGCCTTGGTAAAAATATCTGCAATTTGCTCGCAAGATCTTGCAGATGAATGAGACAAATTTCACCTTCATTTTCAGCTTCCCTAAACGAGTGATATTTTATTTTGATGTGCTTCGTCTTCCGATGTTGAACCGGATTTTTCGCAATAGCAATTGCTGATTTGCTATCGCAAAAAATTGTTGCTGGCTTTTTCTGATTTTCTCCCAAATTAGAGAAAATTCTTCCGATCCAAACAACTTGATTTTTTGCTTCACAAG